>CM071959.1:29582500-29597500 GCA_036784905.1 Acrossocheilus fasciatus | reverse complement strand
GAGAGAGAGAGAGAGAGAGAGATAAACACGTTTTTGATTCACAGGTGCTTGTGTGGTAAATGCAAGGCTATGGTCACAGCTGAGGAAAGTCAGTGCTGCAGGGAGTTAGATACGTTACACACCGGGTCTAAGAGGAGAGTGTGACCCCCAGACTTGATGTGCAGTGTCTGAGTCTGCTCCCAGGCTTTGAGGCTCGGTGTCTGAACCCATAATATGTGCTACAGATAGCCTATATATGCACTTCAGACAGGCGCATGGACCTCTCCAGGCCAGAAGACACATGTATGTTTAGGGCAGAGATCAATTATTAATCTGAGCTGAATATTTATATGTATAAATACATAGTAAATTAAAGATCTGAATATTTAAACTATCTGAATAATTTTGTTTCTCAATTACAAGTTGCCTATATTTAGGTCACCACTACCAGTAAATAACACTTTTTGATCCTATTGGTATAACACAATAAATATAGACAGCATGCAAGCAAGTTGTCCGCTGGGCCTGTGGTGTTCTGTGCAGGCACATCAAGCAATGGCTGTTGTGTCAGCCCTTAGAAGACTTTATAAAGGAAGGAGGAATTTATAAAGGTTTTGAATGGCCCCATTTTGGTCACAATAAAAAATAATCACAATCACAAATTGTTTTACTGTATAAAAACTTGTTTATGAAGTTTACATCATATATATATATATATATATATATATATATCAAGCAGATCTGCATTTATGGTTCATTTAATTCAGTTTTATTTATGCAGCACTAAATTATAACATATTTCATAGCACAGATAATACCTAACTCAAAACACAACATTTCAACTTTTTAAAAAAAAAATATATATAAAATAATATATATTGTTAAAGTGTGTTAAATGGTGAGTGCTGTGCTAGACACACGCCAGCAGCCTGATGTTGTTGGTCCTCTGGAGGGATCTGGAGAGAGCAGCAGGTGTAGTGAAGACAGACAGTGCTGTGTTCTCCTGGAGCCTGTGGTGACCTGCAGTATTCCTCTCTCAGAGACTCCATGAGGCCTGACGCATATGCTGGGAGAAGCTTACGTTTAGATCACATTCACTGCTGACCATGCTTTTCCACTCGGCCTCCATCACATCTGTATCTCCATCAGGAGTGAAGCTGCAGTCCAGTAGAGGTGGTTCATAACAGCTGGCCTCCATCACATCTGCATCTCCGTCAGGAGCGAAGCTGCGGTCCAGTAGAGGTGTTAATAACAGCTGGCCTCCATCACATCTGCATCTCCGTCAGGAGCGAAGCTGCAGTCCAGTAGAGGTGTTAATAACAGCTGGCCTCCATCACATCTGCATCTCCGTCAGGAGCGAAGCTGCAGTCCAGTAGAGGTGGTTCATAACAGCTGGCCTCCATCACATCTGCATCTCCGTCAGGAGCGAAGCTGCAGTCCAGTAGAGGTGGTTCATAACAGCTGGCCTCCATCACATCTGCATCTCCGTCAGGAGCGAAGCTGCAGTCCAGCAGAGGTGTTAATAACAGCTGGCCTCCATCACATCTGCATCTCCGTCAGGAGCGAAGCTGCGGTCCAGCAGAGGTGTTAATAACAGCTGGCCTCCATCACATCTGCATCTCCGTCAGGAGCGAAGCTGCAGTCCAGTAGAGGTGGTTCATAACAGCTGGCCTCCATCACATCTGCATCTCCGTCAGGAGCGAAGCTGCGGTCCAGTAGAGGTGTTAATAACAGCTGGCCTCCGCTGCTTCAGATCTTCACGCTCTCATCATCCAAAGACTTATAAACACACCACATGACAAAAAAAGTTACCAATTAGTTGTACAAACAATGACACTAAGCTGTAACTAGACTTGACGGTTATAATATTAGCATTATTTAAATAATTATGTTCACTGATTTGGTAATTAGCAAATGTTAAAAAACAAGACTTACGGTGCACAGCTGACATCTTCGTGGAGCAGCATCTCTGACGGATCCGTGAGCATCATGTCTCCACCGGCGGCCGAACCACAGGCGGACCGGGACCCGATGAAGCTGCTGTGTGCACCGAGTCTCGCTAGGCTCTTGCTTCGGTATCCCATGTGGAACTCATATCGCTGGGATGATGATAATCTTCCGGTGTAAAGTGATCGTTAAGCTACACACCACCGTGTTTCTCGAAGCAGATGCATCAGTGAAGTCCCGTCTCTTCAGCTGCACAAACGCACCGAGGCCCGGAATATACCGTCCTATTTCTTGTTAGGAAACCTGTGGACTCGATGTCCTGACAGGCTGGAGTTAGTGTTACCTCCACAAACACAATTTACCATGACCATGATAAATTGAATTAAAAATAACTCTTGAAAACACACTGACTCGCGCCCGCTCCACTGAATACCAGCAGCGCGCGGCACACGACTCCCTTATGTGACGTAATATGACGCGATGTTGAAAAAAAAGCTGTTTTTGAGAGCCGTCAAGGAATGCGTCACTTTTTCTTCTAAATTTGTGCACTCACGTCTTGTTAAACATTTTCAAATCCTGCATTAACGGTTCATATGGTATTTTCGTACAAGTTTATATATTCATTTGGAAAAAAAATTTAACCTGCAATATGCACTTTAAGAATACCTTTATAATGTATAATAAAGACGGGCTTCATAGAAAGTGTTACCAAAAATCCTTTCTTTGCTACGTCAAAATCTAACGAGTCAAATCTTACGTCTGACGCCTGAATACTATGGGATTATTATCAGACGGCTGGCGAGCGTATACATGTTAGTTCAGTTTGCTTAGAGAGTAGAAAAAACTGCAGTTATCACACACACACACACACACACACACACACACACACACACACACACACACGTGTTTGTTTTTGTGAATTGTGGGGACATCCCTCAGGCGTAATGGTTTTTATACTGTACAAACTGTATTTTCTATCGTCCTACACCTAAACCTACCCCTTACAGGAAACTGTGCATTTTACTTTCTCAAAAAAACTCATTCTGTATGATTTATAAGTGTTTTGAAAAATGGGGAAATGTCCTCATGAGCAATGTTTCCTCTAATTTTTTTTTTTTCTTGCTGAGCAAATCTTTTCTCTATTGGGCGGATATTTCGGGCACCTGAGCAAAAGCATTCTTCATACCTTGAACAGCGCACACACAAAAAAGTGTGTAACTTTTAACTTTAATGTGCTATTTATATTTGATTTGACCCTTGATGTAACTAAATGATGTATATTTTAGGTTACCTGAGAAAACATGTTTTACAGTATAATACACTGCCGTTTAAAAGTCTGGGATCAGTAAAGTTTTTTAAAGAAGTTTCTTCTGCTCATCAAGGCTGTATCTATTTGATAAAAAAATACTGAATATTATTTCACAAAATAATATTGTGAAATATTATTGCAATTTAAAATAAGTAGAGACTTATATTGTTAGAAAAAAAATCTATTTTGAATAAATGGTGTTCTTTTGAACTTTTTATTAATCAAAGAAAAAAGCAGCACAACAGTTTCACTGTAAATCCGCATATAATATATATATATATAAAATATTGCATATAAAAAGCAACACTGACAATAAATCAGCATATTAGAGTGATTTCTGAAGGATCATGTGACACTGAAGAATGGAGTAATGATTCTGAAAATTCAGCTTTGATCACAGCAATAAATCATATTTTAAAATATATGTATTAAAATAGGAAACCAATATTAGACATTGCAATAATATTTCACAATATCACTGTTTTTTTCTGTATTTTTGAAATAAATACAGCCTTGATGAGCAAGAGACTCCATTAAAAAACAAGGTCAATTATTTATTAGGTTTATAATATAATATTATAGGCCAAACATAATATAATATCAAAACAAACTAAAGCATTTAAACTGATAGAACAGAATAGAACAGAACAGAACAGAATAGAATAGAACAGAATAGAATAGAATAGAATAGAATAGAATAGAATAGAATAGAACAGAACAGAACAGAATAGAATAGAATAGTACAGAATAGAAAACTGAAGCAAAACTTAAACTGAGATCTGTAGGTTAAATACCCAGCAAGCAACAGCCGTCATTCACCGTCTCCGTTAACTATAGACCCGATATAGTCTGGCTATGTGTAACTGTTGGTGCAGCCGTTTCACGTATGATAACCGGTAAATTATATTTAGATACACGGAGGAAAAACACGCTCACCAGTCTGTATTCTGATGAACCGGAACTAACTTTTTTTTATTTGCATATGTCCTTTTATGGAAAGGCAGGTAACATGACATGAGCAGTGTGAGCGCACACCTAATACAAACGTTAACACCCCCACTTGCTCTCATACTGTACAATACTGTATATCATTATAACAACATAACATATGAATACAGTCTCACATCTCCCTTATGTTGGATTTACATACCAAACATAAAACTCTTGAATTTTTCTAGTTTAAACTTAGTCACTGGTTTAGTCATGACATCAGCCACCATTTCTTCTGTGGGACAATACTCAGCCGTCACTTTGCCATCACTGAGTGCTGATCGAATGAAATGATTTCGTACATCGACATGCTTGCATCTTTGACGACACACTGGGTTCTTTGATAGAGCAATGGCTCCTTGGTTATCTTCAAAGATTTGTACAGGTATATACAGACAGTCATTTTCTATACTGCTCAACAGCTGTACAAGATACATGCTTTCTTGTGCGGTTACAGCCAGTGCTATATACTCTGCTTCACATGTGGATAAAGCAACTGTGGACTGTTTCTTTGACTCCCAAGAGATCAGAGGACCATCTTGAGTAAGACTAGAACAGTACCCTGTTGTACTCCTTCTGTCATTTAGATCTGACGCCCAGTCAGCATCACTGTATGCCACAAGTTTAAGTTTTTCATCACTTTTCTTGTAACATAGTTCATGATCAATTGTACCTTTCAAGTACCTCATTACGTGTTTAACTGTAGACCAGTGTTGTTATTTAAAAGTATGCACATTCCTACCTTAGGCTATTTGTAAATGAAATTCATCTCCAATCCTTCTTCTATCGTTTCAGGTTTATCCATAGTTAACTCGAATGTTAGAAAACAGCTGATTTTCCAAGTAAAAACCGCCAAATAACGTTTACACGTAGTTACGTTACGTAATATTCAGAGCGTGGGGAGATGCCCTGGTCTACGTCTCTGCATCAACTGAATGAATCTTTCTTTTTCTTTTTTTTTCATTCATTTTTTATTCCCAGTGAATAGGAGTTAAAACTCCCACCTGGATGACAATAATAGACCATGCAAAATACCAAAAATAAATAAATAAATAAAATAAAATAAAATAAAATAAAATAAATAATAAAATAATAATATCTGTAAAATATTGCCAAGTAACGTTGCAAACAACAATAAAATCACAGAAGGACTTTATCTGTAAGTGACACAAGTATACGGAAAACAAAGGTATTGTTTCCTATTTTTTCCTGATGTTTGTTATTTTTTCACATTTTATATACAATTTTATAAACTTTTTTTTATTTATTTACTACTTAGGCAACAAGTAGCAACAGCTTTTTTTTCCGCTTGGGCGAGCGCTTCTCGGACAGTTTACCTCTCGCATGAAATCAGCCGTCTACCAGCAAATCACTGAGAACGAGCTACAATCCTGACGATCATATGGTGTTTCTATATTTATAACATTTGAATACAGTTCAGCAACATACATCACACGACCAGACGACCACCTCACGATCGAAAATGTGACACTGATTTCATATGACAGTTCAACAAACAAGTTAATAATATTAAGTCACTTACATTTTAGACGAAATAATGACTGTTTTGGTCAATTTTAGCAGCGAAAATAGATCCGATGAATCCAAACAAAGATCACGGCATAGCGCACCTCACAGCAACACTCAATCGTGTTTTGAATGATTCAGTGTTTTGAACGAATCGGTTGAGTGAAAGATTCAATGACCCATGCACAAACATCTGTCTCATTCTTGATGAATCGGCCGTTTGAACGAATCGTTTGAATGAACGACTCAATGACTCGCTTAATAAAACCGCTTATCACCTGCGTTTGCGCTCACTATCGACAAACCAATCAAATTTGTTCAAAACTCTTTTTTTTTAAATCAGTCCAAACACATTTTACATTTTATTCAGGAGTTATGTATATACAAAACTATAACTTTTTATGACAGTAGTTTAGTGCTAAAAAAAGGCTTTTTTTTTCAGGCTTTTTTTCCTCCCATCCTGTAGCCTACTCGCGCCCCACCGGTTGAGAACCACTGAGATAGATCAAACTACCAACTGCCTCGCGGCACCTCTTAGGATCAACAGGATCACTATCACTGTTTCAATCCAGCTTTTGCTCACATGGTGTCGACCTGGGTTTACAATCTGACAAACCGAATCTCTCCAGTATCCTCAAAATGTACCTTTTCTGGTTCATTTTTACAACTCTTTCATTTTGATTGAAATCAATTCCCAGGAAATGTTTGAGCTTTCCCAGATCTTTCATTTTGAATCTTGATGTCAGCATCTTTTTCACGTTATTCAGTAAATCATTGTCACTGGCAGCAATAATGAGATCATCTACCCAGATTATTACTGTCACTCTCTCTTTTCCAGTTTGTTTACTGTACACACAATGGTCAGCTGAACTCTGAACAAAATCACTCTCGCTGAGGTAATCATGTAACATTTTGTTCCAATTTCTACCAGACTGCTTTAAACCATACAGTGATTGTTCAGTCTACAGACTAGTTTATCACCCAAGTCTAACTTCACTTCAAATCCTTCCGGCTGCTCCGTGTAAATCTCACAATCAGTTGGAGCATGCAGGTATGCAGTTTTTACATCCATTTGGTGGAGGACAAGATCATATTGTGCTGCCATTTGCATCAAGGCTTGTATTGAAGTGATATTAGCTGTTGGGGAGAAAGTTTCTTTGTCATCTACACCCATCACTTGACTATAGCCTTTAGCAACATATCTGGCCTTGAATGACTTGGTCTTGTCTGTATTATTTTTGATAGCATATACCCATCTACCCCCACTGCATGTTTACCTTCTGGTAGAGTAGTTAGGGTAAATGTATCATTTTCCTGTAGAGAATTAGTTTCCTCTTCCATGGCCTTAGCCCACATCTGTGACTCGTTTGAACTCATAGCTTCCTTGAATGTTTGTGGTACATCACACGATGTTTGTAACAGTAATCATCATTGGTCAGAATCTGATCATCACACTCAACATCAGGTACATAGTCTGTCAAATACTGGGGAGCTCTCCTATTTCTTTTAGGATAACGTGTGCTTTGATCCCCTCCCTCTGTCTGAGCACTACTCTGATTATCAGTCTCAGATTGAGGTCCATTAGACTTTTCTGAATTCTGATCAGCTACGTTCTGTTTGGACTGGGAGGACACATGTCTATCCCCATGAGAATCATCATCTGACATTGAAATGTCAGTCTGTGTCTGATGTTCAGTAACACACCTTGTGATGAATTTTACAAGCCTGTGCTTGAGACACCTTTCCAGTGTCTGGATAATAAACCAGGTATGCAGGGCTGTTTTTGTCATACCCTACAAAAATCCCTTTTTAGCACCGTGCATCCAATTTCTTTTGTCTTGTTTGTACGCATAGCATGCTGAACCAAATACTCTCATTTTAGAAAGATCAGTTTTCTTCCTTGTCAGTGCATAATATGGGGTTTGGTGTATTCGGTTATTGTAGCACCTGTTACGAGTTACTGCAGCAGTCATAACAGCATATGTCCACAACATCTTGGGCAGATTGCTCTCAAGGAGCATGCACCTTGTCATCTCAAACAAGGTTCTCCAATTTCTTTCAGCAGTCCCATTTTGGTGGGGTGAATACGGTGCTGAGGTCTCGTGCCTAATGCCGTTCTTGCTTAACAGTGTCTGAAACTCTTTAGCCATGAATTCAGTGCCATTATCCGACCTAACACACTTTATGCTCCCGTAAGGGGCTGTATCAGCAATGAATTATTCAGTGGCCTTTGCAGTGTCACTCTTAGCTTTTAAAAAATACACAAACACTGCACTCGAGTAGTCATCAGTAAATGCTACAGCGTACTTGAAACCATCTTTACCCTCTGGGTCAATTGGACCAGCTAGGTCTGTGTGTACTAGTTCAAGTGCAGCATTAGCTCGTGTATCAGGTTCTCTGTTTCTACTTTGAACAAATTCACCTTTTGTGCAAATTTCACAGTTTAGGTTAGATTTGTCAATCTTTCCCTTGATTTTCATTCCCTCAACTACATTCTGCAATTTGGAAACATCATCATATTGCAGTGACCAAGGATTTCATGCCAGGTTTGAATGTCATAACATCCGTTACAACTATCGCTGTCATATATTATAATATATTATTGATATTATTCAACTATCTTTCATTTTGTAAATAAAAATGCAATTACAGTTCCCAACCGCTAGATTCTAGTTGTAGCCCGACTGAGACACGAGGCAGCGCGAGACATTTGAATGTTGTTTTTACACGAGAGAGAGAGAGAGAGAGAGAGGGAGAGAGAGAGAGAGAGAGAGAGAGAGAGAGAGAGAGAGAGAGAGAGAGAGAGAGAGAGAGAGAGAGAGAGAGAGAGAGAGAGAGAGAGAGAGAGAGAGAGAGAGAGAGAGAGGGAGAGAGAGAGAGAGAGAGGGAGCACTAAGTTTACCAGCCGGAGAGCAGCGGACGAACAACAAACCAAGTGAAGTTATTATTCCATGTGTATTTGATGTTAATGTGTGTACTGGGCTACTATTTAGTTACAGCAGCTATCACTGTGTTGTTGTGCAGACAGTTCTGGAGGCAGAGACAGATTGTGGGGGACACTAATAGAGAAAAACTTAAACTGCTGGAATAAAGAGTTTTAAAGGGTTAGTGATGGAAAACTTGCAGGTCAATGGCATCAGTGTGGTTTAAGGTTGGTAAACACTTGTACACTGACGCATGTAATACTACCCCCCTGACACTGACGTGTTATTCAGGTGTCAAAGCTGTGCAGAACTGAAGGAAGAAACCTCAAAGACAGTACCAGAAGCATGCTGCACAGGTAAAGCCTACAAAACACACAACATTAATCAAACATTGTGGTGTCAATACTCAATAAGTTACAACGCAAATCAGAAATTAAAAATGGTCAGCAGTGAATGTGCTCTAAACTGGATGCTGCTTCACGAAAACTTCATCTGTGCACCGTAAGTCTTGTTTTTTAACATTTTCTAACTACCAAATCAGTGAACATAACTATTTAAATAATGAGACACAACAAGATGTGTATAAGTTGTTGTAAAGCACTGCAGCTAGCTTGTAAGCATTAGCAAAATATTTTTAAAAACCGTGTAAAAATGTTACCGTATGAGAAGACATAACTGGAAGGTTAACCTCAGTTTGCTAGTATTATAACCATCAAGTCTAGTTACAGCTTAGTGATATTGTTTGCACAACTAATTGGTCTTTTATTTTGTCGTCATTTGGTGTGTCTATAAGGCTTTGGGAGACAGTGCAAGTAATGAGGGAGCGTGAAGATCTGACGCCAGCTGTTATTAACCACCTCTACTGTACAGCCCCAGCGGACAACTGTCTGTACGCCGTCAATATTGATTATTATACCAATGGCATCAAAAAGTGTGACTTACTGGTAGTCGTGACCTAAATATAGGCAACTTGTAATTGAGAAACAAAATTATTCCGATTGTCTTTAATTTATTAATACATAAAGTGAAAGTGAAAGTGACATACGGCCAAGTATGGTGACCCATACTCGGAATTTGTGCTCTGCATTTAACCCATCCAACGTGCACACACACAGCAGTGAACACACACACACCGTGAACACACACCCGGAGCAGTGGGCAGCCATTTATGCTGCGGCGCCCGGGGAGCAGTTGGGGGTTCGGTGCCTTGCTCAAGGGCACCTCAGTCGTGGTATTGAGGTGGAGAGGGCGCTGGACAGTCACTCCCCCCACCTACAATCCCTGCCGGCCCGAGACTTGAACTCGCAACCTTTGGATTACAAGTCCAACTCTCTAACCATTAGGCCACGACTTCCCCCCCACGACTTCCCCCTAATCTGAGCTACAAATATGTAGAGGTCTGTGCTGCTGTCTGAAGTGCATACAGGCATCTGTAGCTCATGGGTTCAGACACCGAGCCTCAAAGCCTGGGAGCAGACTCAGACACTGCACATCAAGTGTGTCACATTCTCCTCTGAGACCCGGTGTGTAACGCATCTAACTCCCTGCAGCACTGACTTTCCTCAGCTGTGACCATAGCCTTGCATTTACCACACAAGCACCTGTGAATCAAAAACGTGTTTATCTCTCTCTCCTGCGGCGAGGAGAAGCCGCTATATCACGTAACGTTAGCGTCGGATATTAACGAGTGTGACACGCCTGATCAACGCTTATTAGTTTATGTTGCTGGTAAGTATCAATACTCATAGCTGAGCAATACTAGCTTTGCTATTGATTACATATCGTTAGCTAGCGTGTGTGTATCTGTAAGCTAACACTGGTCTCTCATCAAGACACCTGCTCTGTTCTCCTCACACATCGACTCAATCTGTCTCCTCTGACCGTTGTTCTGTCTAATCCTGGCCTGTCCTGCTCTCTTTGCTGCACAGCAGGATCTAATTGTATCTGTGGTCCATCATACGAGTGTAAATGAACATTTAAAATTTCCTCAGCTTGTCGTTGTGATCCATTGTTTTCATAATATTTATATTTAGTTGTTTTGTATTTTATTTTGTCATTAATTCTTTTGTTTTTTTTTTCATTTTTTTATTGACTCAAGTTGTCTGAGTTGTTAAAAATGTTATTTTTCTTAATAAAAGCTGTATATTTAATTAGTTTGGATGAATTTTGCCTTGTTTTAGCCGAGACGTCAGGGCTGTGTTTTTTGTGCTTTTAAATGCAAAATTGCTTGCTGGTACCTCTCATATAACCGTCCGTCGCACACATCCGTCATGTTTGTAGTTTTGAACTAAATCCTTTGTTAAAGCGCAATGGATTGTGGGCAATATTAGCCATTAGAGTAAGAGACTCCATTAAAAAAACAAGGTCAGTTATTTATTAGGTTTATAATATAGCACAAAACATAATATAATATCAAAACAAATAAAGCATTTAAACTGATAGAATAGAATAGAATAGAATAGAATAGAATAGAATAGAATAGAATAGAATAGAATAGTACAGAATAGAAAACTGAAGCAAAACCTAAACTGAGATCTGTAAGTTAAATAACCAGCAAGCAATAGCCGTCATTTCACCGTCTCCGTTAACTATAGACCCGACATAGTCTGGCTACGTGTAACGCACTTCTAGCCCAAATAACCTTGAATTTGGATACATGTGGTTTTCTGGCAGAAAAACTTGTGAGATGTATGATATTCAATCATGTAAGCAAAGTCAAGAGTGATTGCAAGGTGTTTGGTTTCATTTCTTTGACATGTTCAATGCGTAGCCTCGGTTTAGCTCGGTTTTAACGGCTTATAGCCCTACACCAGACAAGATGAGCAGAGACAAAATAGCCTTAAAATTGTTTACATGTCATTTTCGCCCAAGCAGCTTCTTATCAAATGCAAGTGAACTTTTGAAACATTTAAATTAGCATAATTTTATATTTTAATTATTTTACAGCATTATTAAATATAGCATTATTTATTATGCCAAAAATAATTTAAAATGTTTTAAAAGTTTACTTGCATTTGATAATATAACATGCATCCCACAAGCTGTTAAATGTAACATTCATACACATTATAATATATTATTGATATTACTCAACTGTCTTTCATTTTGTAAATAAAAATGCAATTACAACTAGATTAAAACGTTTGTCAAGAGAAACTTTAGGTTGGCCTGAGAAAGCCTAGCCTGAAAGTTTAAAGCAATTGTAAAAGCCTGAAGTTTGAACATTTAGATAGATGTTGATAACATGTTTCTAACATGATTGACATGTTTTTAGCACAATTAACCTGTTACTAGCATGTTTATAGCATGATTAACATATTACTAGCATGTTGCTAGCATGATTAGCATGCGACTAGCATGTCGCTAGCATGTTTATAGCATGATTAGCATGTGACTAGCATGTCGCTAGCATGTTTCTAGCATGATTAGCATGTGACTAGCATGTCACTAGCATGTTTCTAGTATTATTAACATGTGACTAGCATGTTACTAGCATGATTAGCAATGCTACTAGCATGATGCTAGCAATATTTGCAAGTTACTAGTATGTTGTTAGCAAGTTTCTAGCATGATTAGCATGTCGCTAGGATAGATAGATAGATTAGAAATATTGGATGAGTTTGAATTAATTAGAAATAATACATAGAAGGGAAGCTTGATTGAGTGTAATGGGCTTCAGTTTGTTTACATTTGAATTTTGACAGTTGGAGTTTGAATAGTCTTGGCTCATCTGAACATTCCGTCAATGTAAGTCTATGGGATTTTTATGATTTTTAATCTTCATTTTTATGAAAACTGTAAGTCCGATCAGTCTGAAGAGATATAGCAGCTCGAGTCAGACCGGTCTGAAGAGCTGGGCTGAGTTTGGTGGTTCTAGCTTGAAAGCTGAAGGAGGAGATGAGCACTAGTTTACCAGCCGGAGCGCAGCGGGCGAACAATAAAACATAAAGAACATTCCTGCTTGGTCTTGTATCTGTGTTTTCATTTTTACATGTGTTCATTATTTATCTGTATTGTTTGTTATCGTGTTTAGGAACCATGTGTCAGAATCGAATCTGATGTTTGCACGTGTGTTTGAGATCACATTGAGCATGGAGACGGCTGAGAAAGACGCCGCAGTTAAGAGGACATGACTCGCACTCGGGTGTTGTTGTTGTGTGCACACAAAATCATTCCTCAGGTAGCGCTACACATAACTTATTGACTTCATTCATTCGATTCGTCGCTGCTGCTCCTCGATTCACTGCAACGTCCAATTAGACACAAATCCACAGCGAAGTCCAGTGATTAGTCTATTAAAATTTCAAAAGGTTCCAATGTAATGCGTGATAATCCACAAAGAAGCATTTTTTGACAAATATAGTGACATAAATAGCCATTTTGTCACTTGAGGTGTTGTAGGGTAGTTTCTGACCCGTGAGATCCAAACAAGAAAAGTCATCCTCCAAACACTGCTTTACCAGATTTATTCATCACACAGCTCGTACAGGTCATTTCAACTCACAGCTCCTCTGCACAGTGCACGTAAAATCCCATCCGATGCCTTTCCATATTTACCTCCAGACACGGTCAAAACATGTTGTGCTTCCCTCTAATTACACGCCTGACTTTCTTACTCTTTGCCTACCTATATACTCATTAAGGCCCACACTCCACCCAGTGGTCAAAAACAGAATTACAACAGACATTATGACTCTTACAATGTCGCCTAGACGGGAATTTTTTCTGAACTCTAAAATTGAGAATATTGTCTGGAGAAGAGCTTGTTTAATTCCTTTTAAATATTGTATTAATAATAAAATAAAAGGAATACACTTCAAAATTCTACATACTATTTACCTTCTAAATCTTTAATATCAAGATCCTCTGATGTTGATGATATATGCTGTTTTTGTAATAATGAGAAAGAGATACTGACTCACTTATTTTTTGACTGTAATGTCGTAAACAAGTTTTGGATTGATTTGGCAGATTTTATATTTAATTTAATGAATATTAATTATTGCTTTACTTTAAAGGATCTTATCTTGTATTATGAAAATAAAAGCAATAAGGATCTAGAACGTATTGTTAACATTTTTATTTTATTAGCAATATTTCACATACATAAACACAGATTTCTTAATTCATCTCCTATGTTAAATTTGTTTTGTTCTGACTTTGACTTTTATATTTCTTCAGTAAGACTGTTAAAAAACAAAAAGTCTGTGAAATGTTTAAAATACTATGATACACTCTTCAATCCCCCTGGTACTCTGTAATAGCTCACATTCAATTTTAACGAATAAGGATATGCTTTTAATTTATTTTATTTATGTTTTTTCTTTTGTCTCATTTGTTTATATTTTGTATTGTTAATAAAAAAAAAATATCAAGAGGGAAGAAGTGCTATAGATGTCACGGCAAAAATCACAGCGCTCAGGTATGTCATTTCAAAGATGCTAAATGCCATAACTGCAGGAAAACTGGCCATATCAGGAGAGCTTGCAGAGGAAAGATGGAAGATGGAAACAGTGGCGGCTCGTCGGGGAGGAAAAGGAGGCACAGCCTCCCCAAAATTTTGAAGTGAAAATGGGAGGAGAACGATTTAATGTTAATAAAATTCACAATTCATTTCAGTTCATGTCTCAAAATTTTGTTTGTAATTTCACAGCTGTAATATCATAACATGCTACTGAAGCTGGAAAGCGCCGCTTTTCTATCGTGAAACGTGAATGTGGCGAATCTGCTGATGTAATTATAACCGGAAGTGACAGAGAAGGCGAGGCCGGGGGAGAGCTGAGCTCTCGTGCCTCCGATGGTAAAAAAAAGAAAGAAGCCAATCAGCATCGAGTGTTCACTTTCAGCGCTGAGGAGTGTTGAGAAAAGAAACCTTGCAACAGAGGCTCGCCTCCTTCTGGTATATCAACCAATCATTAAAGAGACGTAAATTACATGATATTAGTTTGAACGGCTCCCGCTGAGCTGATAATGTACAAAGTAAGTTACTTATGATGAGTAGCGATATTGAATATTTGATCGCCAACAGATTTACCAAGCTGTCATTCAAACAGTGTATATACAAATTAAAAATAAAGGGAGAACACACCTAAACTGGTGCTACAGCAGTCGGCTTAATTAAATAGCATAACACAGACTTTTAAGAAGAGATGGATGTTTTCTTCAAGTGATAGGCCAGATAAGTGCAATTATATTATCTTGCTGTATGAGTGCTTTTCTTTATGTTTTCTGACTAAAAGCAACCAAAAAGCCATTTTCAAGTGGTTAAGCAAATATGTTAATAATATTAATCGGCAGGGATCCCCAGGCCAATTAGTGTGCCTC
>CM071959.1:29515000-29577500 GCA_036784905.1 Acrossocheilus fasciatus | reverse complement strand
TTAAACTGAGATCTGTAAGTTAAATACCCAGCAAGCAACAGCCGTCATTTCACCGTCTCCGTTAACTATAGACCCGATATAGTCTGGCTACGTGTAACTGTTGGTGCAGCCGTTTCACGTATGATAACCGGTAAATTATATTTAGACACCGAATATAAGACGACCGCGTTTTTTCAGATGTATTTCCAAGAAAAAAAACATCGTCTTATATTCGGGTCAATACGGTACTAGCATGTTGCTAGCATGTTTCTAGCATGATTAGCATGTGACTAGCATGTTACTAGCATGATTAGCAATGCTACTAGCATGATGCTAGCAATATTTGCAAGTTACTAGCATGTCGTTAGCAAGTTTCTAACATGATTAGCATGTCGCTAGGATAGATAGATAGATTAGAAATATTAGATGAGTTTGAATGAATTAGAAATAATACATAGAAGGGAAGCTTGATTGAGTCTAATGGGCTTCAGTTTGTTTACATTTGAATTTTGACAGTTGGAGTTTGAATAGTCTTGGCTCATCTGAACATTCCATCAATGTAAGTCTATGGGATTTTTATGATTTTTAATCTTCATTTTTATGAAAACTGTAAGTCCGATCAGTCTGAAGAGATATAGCAGCTCGAGTCAGACCGGTCTGAAGAGCTGGGCTGAGTTTGGTGGTTCTAGCTTGAAAGCTGAAGGAGGAGATGAGCACTAGTTTACCAGCCGGAGAGCAGCGGGCGAACAATAAAACATAAAGGACATTCCTGCTTGGTCTTGTATCTGTGTTTTCATTTTTACATGTGTTCATTATTTATCTGTATTGTTTGTTATCATGTTTAGGAACCATGACATTAGTGAAGGGAGCAGATCGTAGTTGTGATCCATGACTAGGCCCACGGTTCAGCATGTGTTCAGAGGATTAATTGCTAAATTTAATAGATAATAGAGTATTAAAACCTAAACAGAAAACATATTGTAATAAAAACGGTAGGGGTGAATTTATTATTCCATGTGACGGAGGCCGAGTGGAGAAGCCTGGTCAGCAGTGAATGTGATCTAAACTTGTGTTTGCTTCTCCAGCGTCTGCATCAGGCCTCATGGAGTCTCTGAGAGAGGAATACTGCAGGACACCACAGGCTCCAGGAGAACACAGCACTGTCTGTCTTCACTACACCTGCTGCTCTCTCCAGATCCCTCCAGAGGACCAACAACATCAGGCTGCTGGCGTGTGTCTAGCACAGCACTCACCATTTAACACACTAACAACACATTAGTGTCATACCCAGACTGAAGATTGTTAAATGTTTTTAAATGTGTCAGATGGTATATTTTTCTTTTGGCAGTATATGTTTGGTACATCTACATACAGTATATATATTAAAAGTTGAAATGTTGTGTTTTGAGTTAGGTATTAACAGTGCTATGACATAATATTTATGATTTAGTGCTGTATAAATAAAACTGAATTGAATTAACCATAAATGCAGATGATGCACCTGCACAGAACACCACAGACCCAGCGGACAACTTGTCTGTATGCCGTCAATATTGATTATTATACCAATGACATCAAAAAGTGTGACTTACTGGTAGTCGTGTCCTAAATATAGGCAACTTGTAATTGAGAAACAAAATTATTCCGATTGTTTAAATATTCAAATCTTTAATTTATTAATACATACAAATATGAAGCTCAGATTAATAATTGATCTCTAACCCTAAACATACATGTGTCTTCTGGCCTGGAGAGGTCTGTGCTGCTGTCTGAAGTGCATACAGGCATCTGTAGCTCATGGGTTCAGACACCGAGCCTCAAAGCCTGGGAGCAGACTCAGACACTGCACATCAAGTCTGGGGGTCACATTCTCCTCTTAGACCCCATTTTGGCAGTTTTCAGATGCAGAAGTTAAATTCTCTCACAAAAACAACTCCAGAAGCCTTAATAGCGTATTTTAAAGTATATTTTAAAGAAAATCTAGTTCCTACATTAATTTTCTATACATCGACTCACTGGGGTCTCTAACCTGCAACATGCCCTTTAACCCCCTCAATCTGTATTATATTTTAGGGTTTCAAAAAATTCCCTCGTGTCCAAATTCAGCATGAAGGAGGTGGTCTGCTGCAGAAAGAGGCTTTTGAAAAGACTGCACTGTTCTCGATCATTAGAGGTATGTTTATAAAACACAACATTTACCAGAGAGCTTCTCTCTTTTTTTAATACACTGAATGGTGATGCACGATATATATCTCGTTTTTGTTTTTAGTAGACATCCAAGCAAAAGAGAATGACTCCGTGTCACAATTAGAGTAGTTAAAGTAAAACATTGTCAAAAAAGCTTTTCTTATGCTAATGTTGTCTCTTATTTGTCAGATGCTGTGATAACAGTGTTTAAAAACTCTCTCTGCCGCTGTTTAAAAACTAGCCCTCGTTGCACTTTTGAAGTGCTGTTGTTTCAGCCGAACTACTCAGTGGTGTTTGCCTTGATCTATCGCCGCTCCAGCCAAACAAAGATGTTCTCAATGAGTTTGCTGAGTTTCTGGGGGATATTGTTACTAGCCATGACAAAATCATAATCCTGGGAGATTTTAATATCCATGCTGTGACTCTAAACCACTCTCAAAAGAGTTTCGAAGTCTCATTGACTCATTTGATTTTGATCAGTGGGTGTCGGGCCACTCATATTCAGGGTCATACTCTGGATTTAATTTTATCACGTGGTTTGCCTGTATTGGACATTAACATCTTAGACTCAGGCATGTCAGATCATTTGCCAATCTTATTTTCTGTACCTTCTACTGGAACTACACATAAGCATCAACCTCGTGCACGGCTGACTCGTGTCTTTTCCGGTTGCTCTAGCAAGGATTTTATAGTTTTATATTCTGAATTACGTGCTAACCAGGACATGGACTCATGTTTAAGCAATCTAGATGCTGTTGAACATTTAAACTTTTCTAATTCTACCTGTTCTAATATTTTAGATGTTGTTGCTCCCCTTAAGAAGAAAAAGCATCAGCACGTCTCTAAGCCCTGGTTAGATGACGCCACTCGTTCACTCAGACAGACCTGTAGAAGGGCTGAACGTAAGTGGAACAAAGATAGATTACAAGTTTCTTATGAAATCCTCAAGGACCCCCTCTCGGCATTTCAGCGAGCTGCTAATGCTGCTAAGCGTAAATATTTCTCTGAGTTAATTTTATGTAACAGTACTAGGCCCAAAGCCTTATTTTCAGTTATTGATTCTGTTCTTAATCCCACTATTAATCATTTTCCGGAGGTATCTGATTCGGTTTGTGAGGATTTTGCGAGATCTTTTAATGATAAGGTTGTACAAATTAAATCTCTACTGACTTTGTCAGGCTATTCTTCACTTGATGTTCCTCTCTGCTCTTGTATTGAATTGTATAACCAGCTTCCCGGCAGCAACAGAGCTGGACTTGAGGAATGCAGCTGGGAAGCATTTTAAACAAGAAATAAAACCAATAATTAATAACTTCCTTTAAGTTCACTGTTGGTTGTTTTATTTGTTAAAATAAGTAAACCAACAAAAGGGTTAATATTTTTTTATGTTGTCATTTATCCAAAATGTTTTAATGTTAAGTGTGATAACATGCTCTTTTTCTTTTAAATATCTTAAGATAATTAAAATATAAAAATGAAAAAATAAAATATTTTAAATAATTTAAGTTGTTAAAAATGTTTATTTTTCTTAATAAAAGCTGTATATTGCATTCTTTAGCTGCGCCCATCCTCCTCTATTTCCAGCACTTAATCAAGCCACTCTTCTTTAACACATGAGGACGTGGTGCTGGCTCTCGATCTGAGCTGTTTATTCAGCAAACATTGAAGTATTCGGTTTCTACAGCGACTCTTTCTCTTTCTATGAAACCTGTAAACCGCATTCACCGGCTCTAACTCTATAGCGGCAGCAGCTCTATAGCGGTTTGACCGAGCATCGCAACTCTTTCACTTTTTCTAGAATTCAATCAAATGACTTTCCCAATTCATTTTTGCCTGTGCGAGGCACATTATTTCTTCTGCACGGCCGCACACACAAACACACACACACACACATACACACACACACACACACACACACACACACACAAACTCAAAGAAACATTTTTTGATTCTAATCCAGTATTTGTAATATCACAACCCTGTTCCTGGAGACACCTCATCTTTGCAGTTTGGATGAATCTCTTATCAAACACACTTGATTCAACACTTCAGGTCATTAGTAGAGCGCTCTGTGATGTTAGCTGAGTGTCAAATAAAGACCTCAAAATATACAGAAACAGTGAAGAGAAACACAGGCCTACTGTACACAATAAAGTCAATAAAACAAAGACAGTGTAAAATACTCACTCAATCTTTCTAGATGCTTTGATCACTGGCAGCAGCCTCAGGAGACATTCTTCTGATGGACAATATTTCCTCAGTTTAAACTCATCCAGCTCTTCTTCTGAGTTCAGCAGCACAAACACCAGAGCCGACCACTGAGCAGCAGACAGAGAGACTCCATAGAGACTATTGTAATCTGTTCTGCTCAGGTATGTTTGTACCTCCTGCTCCAGTGATCGATCATTCAGTTCATTCAGACAGTGGAACAGATTGATGGATTTCTCTGGAGAGGGATTCTCTCTGATCTTCTGTTTGATGTGTTCAGCTGTTTCCTGATTGATCTGAGAGCTGCTTACTGTCTTTCTCAGGAGGCCTTGTAAGAGAGTCTGATTAGACTCTAGTGAGAGACCTAGAAGGAACCGGAGGAAAAGGTCCCAGTGTCCGTTCTCACTCTGTAAGGCCTTGTCCACTTCTCCCTTCAGTAAACTGGTCATTGGTGACCTGAACACATTCTTCAGTCCTGTGTTTTGTTCAGAAAAGGACAGCAGCTTGAATAAAGCAGCAAGAAACTCCTGAATACTCAGATGAACAAAGCTGTACACCTTCCCCAGCTGCAGTCCAGACTCCTCTCTGAAGATCTGGGTACAAACTCCTGAGTACACGGACACTTCTCTGACATCAATGCCGCTCCCTTTCAGGTCCTCCTCATAGAAGATCAGGTTCCCTTTTTCCAGCTGTTCAAAAGCCAGTTTTCCTAGAGACAGAATAGTCTTTCTAGCCTGATCAGAGTCGATGTCATATTTCCCATCATACTTCTGTGTCTTCAGTTTGGTCTGAAAGATCAGGAAGTGTGTGAACATCTGTGTGAGAGTCTTGGGGATCTCTGCACGCTCTGCTTTACCCATCATCCTCTGCAGAACAGCGGCTGAAATCCAGCAGAAGACTGGGATGTGACACATGATGAACAGACTTCTTGATGATCGGATGTGTGTGACGATCCTATCAGCCAGACTCTGATCATTTATTCTCTTCCTGAAATATTCCTCCTTCTGAGGGTCGTTGAATCCTCGTACCTCTGTGAGCTGGTGGACACACTCAGGAGGGATCTGATTGGCTGCTGCTGGCCGAGAGGTGATCCAGAGGAGAGCAGAAGGAAGTAGGTTCCCCTTGATGAGGTTGGTCAGCAGCACATCCACTGAGGCTGATTCTGTTACATCAGACAAGCTACGATTGTTTTGGAAATCTAGACGTAGTCGACACTCATCCAGACCATCAAATATGAACATGACTTTGTACTCATCATAATCTTCTGAATTAAATTCTTTGGTTTCTGTGTGAAGGTGGTTCAGAAGATCCACAAGACTGAGATTTTTCTGTATCAGGTTCAGCTCCCTGAAAGGAAGTGGAAATATGAAATGAACGTCCTGATTGGCTTTTCCTTCGGCCCAGTCCAGAATGAACTTCTGCACAGAGACTGTTTTTCCAATTCCAGCGACTCCTTTAGTCAGCACAGTTCTGATGGGTTTGTCTCGTCCAGGTGAGGGTTTAAATATGTCGTTGCAGTTGATTGGTGTCTCCTGTGTCTCTGGTCTCCTGGACACTGTCTCAATCTGTCTCAGCTCATGTTCATTATTGACCTCTCCACTGCCTCCCTCTGTGATGTAGAGCTCTGTGTAGATCTCATTCAGACGTGTTGAGTCTCCATGATTGGACATTCCTTCATTGATTCTCTGATATTTATCCTGTAGTCTGGATCTGAGTTTTTGTTGATACACAGGCATCAGTTCTGAGCAAAGGAAATAATTGTTGTTATTGGCAGAGCAATATTTTAGAAACTGATTTTTAGGTTTGATATGTTATATATTAGATTGTGTCGTGAGATTCAGGAGCATTAGTGACTGAAGACAGAAGATTCATAATAAAAACACAGGCTATAATCTGCTGATCAGAGCTCTTACTGGTCTGTAGTGTGTTAGCGAGGTCTGTCTGGTTCATCTTCCTCAGGATCAACAGTGTGATCTTCAGAAGCCCCTCTCTGACTCTGTTATGACCCTCGTCATCATAACGGTCTCTTTCAGAGCATTCTGGGTAATCTGGACTCAGTAGTCTCTTAAAACTTTTTAACTCACTCTTCATCACAGAGATGATTTTGTGCTCAAGCTCCTGAAATCACAGTGAATATTCAAACAATGAACCTCCATTCAGTCACAGAGAAAGTGAACCAAAGGATCAACACACAAGAGTCAAGAGTGAATTTTTCTTTGTAGTTTAGTCAAAGGCATGAATAAACATCACTGAACTATATCACACCTGTTAATAACTCCCACTGTTTGCTCAGACATCAGCGTCTACAGATACTGAGGTTAAAAGAGGGAGTTTGACTGGATTGGCTGTTTGCTAGATTGATGTTCATCTTTGTGCAGCAGTCAGGTTACATATGGATTCAGCTTCTCTACTTTAGTGATCATTGATCTGCTTTATAGTGGCCTACAAATTATCTTATGTTGGTAAGAAATGAAATGGTAAACGTAATTTTATCAAGTACAACATGTTCCTGGATCAACATTCAACCAAACAGATTTGAAGGATAACTTTTCAGGAAATATCTGTTTTAGGCTTATGATCGCGGTTAGGTGCTTCTACACCCTTGTTTTAGGAATGAATTATGGGTAGGGTTAGGTTTAGGGGTGGGAAGTCTATATTTCTGGACAGTAATGTTGATCCAGGAAATTGTCTTACTTGGTAAAATCACAGCGACTGTGTTGGGAGACACACACACACACACACACACACACACACACACACACACACACACACACACACGCACAAACACACAAACACAAAACCAACCTTGAAAATGGAGTCTAAGTTCTTCTTTGCTGAATGTGATTCTGGTCCTTCATGTTTTTGACTGTAGTTAAACAAATATTGAATATCTTTGTAAATATGTATTAATGAATTTAATACACATCAGTAAATTAATGAATATCTTCTATTACTTTAAGCTAAACAACACCTCAGATCAGCAGATGAGTCTCCCGAGCTGAAATTATTTGGAGGATCCATTGACCGGTCACTCTTCATGGACACACAGCTGGGTTCAGGAGATTCATTCTCACACAGACTGAAACACAACAGCAATAAACACTGTTTCTGAAAATCTCACACTGCTCCGACAGAAACACCTTTACTGTTTCAACCTCCCTTTAATGTTCATCTTTCACTCGAGGAGTCTGATGTGACTCGAGAGTTAAAAGATTAAAGTATTATTTTTCTGTAAATAAAAGGAATCTGTCCCATGTGCCCTTTTCATTCATGTATTACAGAATAAAATAGACCGATACACACATATAGATACAGACAGACACAGAAACATCCAGCAGCAACAGAGACACTGCTGACAATAACACACCTCACCTACAGTATATATGACACTCATAATATCTCACCTGGACTCAACAGAAGAGTCTCTGCAGAGATCTGAAGGATGTTTCCTCACAGACACATCGATGTGTTCAGGTAAACCTGATTCACCTCCCTGAATCTGACTATAAATTAAAATACTATTATAGTATGCATTTAGTGTTTCTGAACATTAAAAATGTGAAATATTTCAGTTTTTCTCACCTCTTGACTGTCTTTATCTGTGTGTGATGTTCTTCAGAGAGATTCATTCTGGAGGCCATGGTTTCATCTAAAAGCAGATACAGATATTGATCCTCAGAGTGAGTTATGAATCATCTCAGTAATAATTTTCTCAAATCCAGCTCTGTCTCAACAGTCAGTCCTCAGTAATGACCTGCACACATGAAAAACAGTTTCTTCCTGACATTATTTACACAGAATCAAATTATTCACAAACTGCATAATAAATTCAGACAAGCACTGTGTTAAACTGAAAGTAAAGCTGGAATCTGATGATTTACAGACTCTGTGTTTTATATCCTAATGTCTTTTAAACTACTTTCAAAATATCTGATACTGCTTATTGTTGTACTTCACTTTAAACCAGTCAGGATTGATTTTGGCTATCAAAGATGATTGTAAAATCGTGATACTCACTGTGTTTTTCTCTCTCAATGTAGTTCACTTCCTCGTCTGAAAAAACAGATCCTGCTGTAATAGTTTCACTTTCTCTGTCGAGCTCCTCATCACTTGCTCCTTCTACAGGATACGAGTGGAATATATTAACAGTGTCCATGCAGTTATTTTCTTTAGTAATGTGAGAAGCAAAGAAAGCAATAATAATCTGGCTATAAGTTAAAAATATAACTATTTCAAAGAGTCATATAAATCAAAAAACAGGATGTAAGTGTAGTAAAATCAGCAAATTCATATGTGAGCACATGTATCCCATTAGTCGTACCTAGACCAGAAACCCCTTCTTTATTTTAAGGAGTTTAGGAGTAACTGATAAACTGAATTGTGGACTAAACTAAATCATCTTATCTTCCTCTGTTGCTGTCAGATATTGTAAGAAAAATGACTTTTATGACTCTTAACTTTTGCAAAATTCACATTTTCCTGAGTCATGTTTCTCTATTCTGTGCAGTGTGAGAGAAGTTTGTCAGAATATAAGTGTTGTTATTTTTATTTTTTTCCTGTTGCTCTACTAGTTTTGTAACCCAGCCAGCAGACTCATGAGGGCCCCACATGCTCAGCGCAGACAAAACAATGAAATGAACACCGCTCAGCATGCATACAGAGTAGTGATGGTGAAATGAAGCTTCGTGAAGCTTTAAGCTTTTCAGCCAAGTGATTCACAAAAGGGTTAATTTCTGGAGGCTTAATTTGCTCACAATACCTGGTGGCCAAAGAGTGTAAAACAAGCAGATATATTACAGACAGAGGTGGAAAGTCCAGGGTCAGAAAGTAAAAGTCCTGCCATGTGTTTATTCACCCATGAACTCAGCTGATTTCACCAAGTCATTCCTTTCAAGTCACAAACGAGTCTCGAGTAAAATCCCAAGTCCTCAAAGAGTTTAAGTTAATTAGATAATTAAGAGAGTAATTAAATGATGATTGTGTGTTAGTGATGAACACCTGCTGTTATTGAGATTCACAGAGGATCAGATGTTGATGTTTTATTGGTTAAAATGATGCCACCATCATGGAGATCAGAGTATTATTTATCTTTGCGATATACTAGATCCACAGGGGAATGTTTATTCTTATTGTGATTTCATGTTTAAATACAATTTTCATGTTGTTTATAAGGAATTTCTTACAAATGTTAAAGCTATAACTAATGGTCTTGTTCACTTAATGAAATGTTGTCTATCGTTTGAAGTGATTGTAAAAAGGGAGCTGACTTTTTTGGTTGATGACAAGTGTATTTAAGACCCAAAATGTAGTAATAAAATGATAAGAAATGTGTTTTAGTCAAGGAAAATAATTACTCCAAGGGGATTTTTTTTTTTTTTGGAATTCTTTAATAGATAAGATTAAAAAAAAAAGTTAAAGAAATAAATGTAAAGAATTTGCATAATATATACCCCACTAATGAGATTACATCCAAATTTGGTAATCCTCATCTGAATAATTTCTGTAATGTCAGTATTGAGTCTATTGATCATCTTTTTGTCAAATGCCCTCTTGTTGAGGAATTTTGGTCTGAAATGTCAAAATTTTTTTCTTCAAAATCCAATGTAGATATTGATTTAACTATGTGTGATATATTTTGCTATTTTTCTCATTGTAAACATAACACAGAATATATAGGAAAAATATTTATTTTGTTGGGAAAATATTATATTCAAAAATGAAAATTTTCTTCAACATCCCCAAAATTACATAATTTTCTTTGTGACTTTAACTAAAAATATTAACACCAAAAAAGTGTCAAATTTGTGAAACTGTATAATTTACTACCTCTGTACTTCTTTGTTTTATATATTTATTATTTTTCTTTATTTTTTTTCTTTATTGTCTTCCTATATTATTTCTGTATTTATAATGTCATCCAATGTTATATTCAATTGTTGAAGTTAATTGTTTATACTTGCAATATATATATATATATATATATATATATATATATATATATATATATATATATATATATATATTTTACAGTTATAATTGAGCATGGGTGCCTCCCGGTGGAATTTTTTGGCATTACACCTCTTAGTCTCACAGTGGTCCTCGAAAGGTGAAGACCCTTTTCTTTTCTATATTTTATCTTTTATTTAACATAATAGCCGAGATATGTAGTTGTAAATAAATAGTAAATCAAAGCATAATGAATTGAATAATGAAAAAAATGCATGAAGACAAAAGTATAAAGAAGAATCGCAGCAGGTTATATAAATTATATCCATATTGAAGGCATAAAATATCAACCCATTACTATTAAAACAACACAATGTATACATAATATATAATATAATATAATAACATAATTATTTAACATGAATACCTTTTCCTTCTGACAAAATTTTCAATATCAACACAAAAAACTAAACTTGCCATCTACACAATTACAAAAAAAGACAGGCAATCGTTTATTTTTTATTTTTTTTTAACAAAAATCACAGGTGTAATCAGTATCTAAATGTCATCTCTCTAACACACTCATTCACTCTCTCCAGGAGATCATGGTCTACTTCAAGTGCTCCTGCTCGCAACCAGAGATGCTTTAATCCTGTGATGCCTGCCGTTCACTACAACAGTGCTGCAGAGCTCTGGACGTCACGTGACCCATGTGTACAGCACCATGCTGTAATCAACAGCCGGGAGTGAATATGACATGAATGGCGCCAGCATAAGCTTCAGGCAACAGAGTTCACTGTGCACTTTAATTCAAAAGACATAGACCTGTACATAGCAAAACTTAATAGAGTAAACATAACAGATCCCTATAATGCCCCCGGGCTGCTTTTAACATGTATTAATATATGAGCGGGTCGATTTCCTGACCTGCAGTATCCTGATTTCTACAACTACCTCATCAACTTTCCTCCTAACGTTACTCTGGAGACTCTTTAAAAGCCTACAAAAGCCTGGAGGGGTACAAATGGACGCAATCTAATTTTCTGATGAATATTCAGGAGTCTGCGGCTAAAACCATAGACTAAATATGTCGACAAACATTTTTTTCTTCTCAAACCGCAGCCACTGCGATGCAATCTCTATGTTGGTCTGAACAAACATAGCGCTAATAAGAAGAAATATGAAGTCTGTATGGGCTGAATAAAGCAAACCAGTATCTTACCAGAGAAGTTTTGATGGATGATGACTGTAATGGAGGTAAAGACGATTACAGTCAGTGACATACATGAATCGTAACTTACATTATTAGACGCGCGCGAGTCCATTATTAGTGAGTAAATAAACAAACCATGCATCTGTGATTTCCAACAAGAATGTCAAATTTGGACTCGTCTGACTATAGAACACTTTTCCACTTTAAAACAGTCCATTGTAGATGAGCCTTGGCCCACAGGACACGAAGGCGCTTCTGGACCATGTTCACATATGGCTTCCTTTTTGCATGATAGAGCTTTAGTTGGCATCTGCAGATGGCACGGCGGATTGTGTTTACAGAACTAAGTTAATATCACTATATTTGAATTTAACATTAAAATGTGACGTTTTCTGTTGTCAGAGCGCGCGCGCACCCTCTCTCTCCCTCTACACAAGCGCGTGTCCCAGGTCGTTGCCATGGAGACAAACCGAAACCATTAATGCTGTGGTGTAGCGAGAGTGCGCTAATCGCGGGAAGAATAAAATGGATAGTAAAAAAAAAGCCAGGTTAAAAAAAAAAAGAAAAGCATTGGATGACGCGGCCAAATGTGCCAAACTGACAAATATTTTTTTCAAGAAGACAAACGAGCACACGTGAACTGGCGACTCAAGCAAGGTACACTAGCAACATTTACAGTTATGCATTTGGCAAACACTTTTATTCAAACTGACATTGAAGGAATTTTTTAATTCGGTTTAGTATTCAGTTTTATTCTATTGATTGTCTGTTTCAATTAAATGTAAGTGATTTTAGCCTGTTCTTTCTTTCTTTCTTTCTTTCTTTCTTTCTTTCCTTCTTTCTTTCTTTCTTTCGAGATGCTTACTGATTTTCCATTTAGTTATTGATGACTGGCAAGAATTTCAATTTTGAATTGAACTTTTTTTTTTTTTAATAATAATGTTACAGTTGTATGTTCTGTTGCAGAAATGTTTCATATAATTTATTTCATTATTTTATTTATTACATTGACATGGATATAAAAAAACAATAGTGCAAAAAGTATATTTCTTACTGCACTATTTTCGTTTGAATGCAAACCATTTTTTTCATAATGTAACAGTTGGACTCTTTGTTGCAGAAAACTCAGTATGTGATTTGTTATTGATATTTATGGCCATATTTACATTATTCATATTTTTTATTGAAACGTGTCAAAAATAAATATAACAGGATAGTAAGAACAGATCTGTCACTTCATTGATCCAGATTCCCAGAAGCCACCACGGTGGGAGGGGGTTGGAGGGGGTTGGATGGGGACAGGTGGTGGGCTGGTCTTGAGCATTACACTCCCGGGCTGAAAATTGATCCCACTCCGGCCCTGTTGACAGTGCAATTAACTATGCAGTCAATGGGACAGTCACAAGCCTCCCGGTTTTCATCTAAAATATCTCAAATTATGTCCCGAAGATGAATGAAGCTTTTACAGGTTTGGAACGACATGGGGGTAAGTGATTAATGACAAAATTTTAATTTTGTGGTGGAGTATCCCTTAAACACAGAAAGAAAAAAAACTACAATGTGCTTTTCAGAGGTAAAGATATATTTGACCCAATATGTCCTAATAAATATATTAAACAGTATTTTTTTTTATTTCCATCACAAAAAAAAAAAAAAAAGTTACCCCAGAAGAAAAATGAAATTATACACACACACACACACACACACACACACACACACACATATATACATTATATATATATATATATATATATATATATATATATATATATATAATATGAGTTTCTTATTGAATAATATACATTGTAAGAAAGCTTGGAAATAAATATTAAAACCAAAGATTTACCAAGATTTGTGAAATCCCAGAGGGGTCACAGTTAGATCTGTTTTAAAATAGAGATCTATTTTAAAAGTATTAATATCTTACATATTTAATTTAGTTTATTTATTACAGTATATTTTATATATTTTAAACTGTGATCTTATCTCATGACTCCCTCTTGAGGCTGCATCAGGACTGAAACTATACCATGACACTGTCATATACTATATTTAGAATTAAATTTAATGAATTTTCTTGTCATCTTCAGGCTTATATTATAATGTACTGTATTTAGAAAAATACGTTAAACCCACTTAAGTAAAAAAGTCTAAGATATGTCATGATTTCCATGTCTACTACGTATTAACAATATCCAAAAGTTTCATGAAGATACAAAAAAAAATAATAATAATTAAATTAAAATTTTAAGTGGGGGACGTCAATATGGCCATGAATTTCATTACAACTACATAATCACAATATACAAAATCCTAAAATATATGAAGTCTATCTATCTATCTATCTATACTGTAAAAAAAATTGCCAGGAATTTACAGGATTAAACAGTATTATTTTACAATATATTACTGTATTCAGAAATGTGACAGCAATACTCGACATACAAAACACAGCAATGGTAATACTCAAATAAACACAACATTACAAAATAAGCCAACAACACAAACTGCTAAAAGTGAACCAAAAAACAAGTTCAACAGCACAAATAAAACAAGAATGAAAAAAAAAAACTAAACTCTACAGCATGATCTATTCGTGCTGCATTGCATGCTGGGAACCTTTATCGTACATATGAACTGTAGAAACACAGTATGATGCTGTTTGTTTACAAGAAATTTCTGGGAGTGCAGTTAGATACAAGAGAAGTCCCGCTGTGAAATTACTGTGAAAGTCATGCAGTTATTAACCTGGAATATACTGTAATTTCACACTAAATATTTACAGTGCAGTTAGTATGTCCAATCGACTTATTTTAAAAAATGTTCCCATGAGACTGAAAAACAAATTCTAGGCTGAATGAAAATTAATAACAAAAATCCTTCACATATGAAACTGCTGGATCAGTGTCAGCATTAATATCCAGGAGACAGTCTTGTTCAGGACGTGTTGTTTTGATTCACTTGTTTGGAGCTTGTGGAGTTTCCCCTGTCAAATACTGTACAATATAGAGAAAGATAAAATACACTGAGATCTGCTTTAATACAAGATAATAAATGAAAGCATTGAATCAATAACTTACTATAGTGTCTTCAGTTTACAGTGTGGATCCTCCAGTAGAGCAGAGCGCAGCTTCACTCCTGAGTCTCCTGGATTATTATAGCTCAGATCCAGTTCTGTCAGGTGTGAGGGGTTTGATCTCAGAGCTGAAATCAGAGCAGCACAGCCTTCCTCTCCAATACTGCAGTTAATCAGCCTGCAGAGAGTGAAGAACATGAATGATCTCTGAGATTGTGTTTAAGCTTTAGGCTGAGAGTGTGTTTGTATGAGTACTACTTTTCTCTCTCAGGATCGGCGTTATATAGAGATTTTATCTTGCCAGCAGCTGAGACATTCATTTAACTGCACTCTACCCACATGATTCCTGATTGTGATGCTGAACTAGTTTATCGTTTTCACTCTTCAAACTGTTTGTAGTTCTATACAGGTGATAATGTTCAAATAAGAGTAACATTATAGTATAACTATGACATATAAGTCTTGTAAGGGTCATTAATTGGCTCAATGATGAAATCCAGCGGCGTGGATGAAGGTATAATGTGTGAAGGTCTACTATTCGTGCTTTAATCTGACTCCAATTTTCAAGTGATCATTAAATTTAGAATGTGTTTCTAATTAGCAGTGTTGGGCACGTTACTTTAAAAAAGTAATTAGTTATAGTTACTAGTTACTTCTCACAAATAGTAACTGAGTTAGTAATTGCGTTACATCATTATAAAAGTAACTAATTACCAGGGAAAGTAATTATTGCGTTACTTTTTACAAAATGTCAAATAACTTTGGATGCCCCCAATATTAAATATGTTAAACTAATGAAATAGACACTAAAAATAATAAATTATTATTATAAAACATTGTACATTAATCTACACTATTTATCTACTGACAATTAGTATCAGTCAGTCAAGCATTATAATATAATATTATGATATAATTTTATATTATATGATGATAGAACTTTAGTAATTTGAATAACCAAGTATGAATGCATATTTGTCATCAATATAAAACGCACTAAGAATTAATGAGCTGCTGGGTTCATGAATATTAATCACGTTTTCTGAGTTCGCTCGAATTGATTTGCTGAAATCAAAATAATAGGGGAGCGCCAGATTGTCGTTTGCACATTAGCCCCGCCCACAACCAGAGAAAGCGGCAGTTCTTAAAAGCTGAAGAATTCCAAAGGAACTCCGTTATTTTGACAGGAAAATACAACACAGAATATCGTTTACATGTAGATCAATTCTGCATGTTATGAAAAACTCTCTTGCTCTGTATCTTTCTTTGTGTGCGTGTATGTGAGAGAAAGCGACTGCGAGGCGTGCGCTTCACACTAGAGTTTACGGCACGTCAAATACAGCTACACTGCGCATCCATTCAGATGAACTGAAAAATTAAATTCTAATAATATAATATAGTAACGCCACATTTTATTGTCAGTAACGGTAACGGCGTTGTAACGGGGGAAAAAGTAATTCGTTTGATTACTCGTTACTGAAAAAAATAACGCCGTTAGTAACGCCGTTAGTAACGCTGCGATGCTATGCTGGTCTGAACAAACATACTGCTAATAAGAAGAAATATGAAGTCTGTATGGGCTGAATAAAGCAAACCAGTATCTTACCAGAGAAGTTTTGATGGATGATGACTGTAATGGAGGTAAAGACGATTACAGTCAGTGACATACATGAATCGTAACTTACATTATTAGACGCGCGCGAGTCCATTATTAGTGAGCAAATAAACAAACCATGTATGTGTGATCTCTGATAGCTTTATGAGCACATTTCAGTATGATCGCATGTCTGGCAGGTGTTTATAATGGACACTCACTGAAGAAGCGTGTTTTTGTAGGAGTTTGTTATGTACAATGCTGTAACATTCACTCTGACAGAGGAGCTGTTCACTGCTCATGTTGAGCTGCCTACAGATCACCACACTCAACACATTCGTAATGTTTTTATTTACTTTTTTAATTTGTGTTTTGCTCTGTTTAATAATTCTGAATACAGATCCGTGTATATTTATATAACTTTAAGGCGACTGTGATAGTGGTCTGTTGGCGTCTCCGTGTGGTCCTGCTTGGTACTGCAGCTTGTAGTTATATATATATGTATAGAAAATAGTCTAAACAAGTGTGACATTTATTTTTCTCACAGATTTTGCTGTTGCACTGTATACATCAATTCTGAATTAATACTAAAATTAAAAACAAATTCATTTTTCATGACGCAATTTTATGACGTAGTAGTGTTTTCCAAAAACGTCCATACTTTTCTGCTACACGCTCAAAAGTATCTACTTTTTCTTCGCGAAAAAATTACATACTTTTAGGATGTAGTACAATTCATGTTTTCATTTTTCTTGAAAAAAAGCTTTCAGAAAATATAGTTTTGTGAGAATCATCCTCAATCTTGAATTTGGTGAAATTTAAATTTTAAATTATTTAAAATGTTTCATGTCTTAATCCTTTTCTTTTTGTTATACTGGGTGAGCTTCTGCCCCTATAACAAATTCCTCGTATGTGTAAACATACCTGGCCAGTAAAGCTCATTCTGATTCTGATTCTGATAAATCATATCGGGATGTATGCTAACATTTTTGGATGTGCCGCCCCACCTAGAAAATCTTCCACCAGCCGCCACTGGTTCAGGACTTTCTGATTTGCTTAACGAATACTGTGTGAGGGGGCGAGAGAGGTCACGTACGGGACACATAAATTAAGCCCAATATACGGGACGTCTCGGGCTAATAGCTAATACAGGGCAGTTGGCAACCCTAGCTTTCTTCTGCATGTTCTGGCATCCTAGCGCACAGCAGCTGTCCACCATATTAAAATGGTGTAAGGTGCGTAAGCTCTAAATAGTCTGGTCTTAAATTATTGTTCTACAACTGTCGATAGCAATGCTATGGCCGCTCTAGCACTCTCCTGGTCGCCTGCCAAAATGTCTGAGTTTAGATTGTGACTCAACCGCCGGAGCTCTATTGGCTTGTTCGCCGCAAAGATCGGCTGCCGCCTGACAAAAGCAATGCATTCTGATTTGAACATTTGTCCGACTTTGAACGGCGCTGCAGCCGCCTTACGATCACATGTGCCATCAAAGTACCGCGAGAGCAAAACCAGCCTCCTGACAAAATCGGCTGCGAGAGCCTTGATGACGACACACTTTCTGATTGTTTAGATTATGTGATGACAAGCACGAGGTGTGTTGCGTGTGTTTATCCTAACAATTCAATTCCAATAATGCTCACAAATCTGTGTTTTTAGTGTAGTCGCACTATTATATTAAGTCATTTTTATCAAAAACACTGATAAAAGCATATACCCCCCACTTTATTGGTATTTAGTAGCCTATTATGTTTATGCTGAACTTTATTCTTGAACAGATAGCGCTGTATTAAAACCCATAAGAACCCGGACCACTTTCTACTTATAGGAAAATTATGGGGCATATCAAACAGACCAAATGGACCACTTATAACATGTTTCTGCAGTTGTTTTTAAAATACAACCCCTCCTTGTGAAAAATCTCTAATGTTACACATATGACACATTGGGCGTTTATTCCTCAATTGAAAAATAAAAAATGTTATCCTTTTTTTTTTTATATATAACAGTTATTTTTTATATTTATTTGCTTTTCCACAACATATCAAAATGATTACTTTTCAGGGAAGATAAAACAAAAACATTTTCCAGAAGTAATACAGTTTTTGTATTTTATTTGCTTTGCCACAACATATTTCAAAACCACATAAGTGTGAGCATTAAATTTTACAACAACTCTTTTGTAACATATCAAAATTCTACATTTTCAGGTATATGTTTTAACCAAAAATAAATTTTTAGATTTTTTTTTTCCACAATTTGAAAATGTGCAAACTGAATAAAAATAAATAACTACCTCACACTGGAGGTCAACATGTTAAACATGCACGTAGATTTGTCAAAATATGCTTTGAAATGAGCAGCAGAAAATATATAACACTAAAATAATTGAATCAGTTAAATTAATTGAGCAGCTCATTACCATTTTTACCATTTTTCTTAATGTGACAAATACGTCATGTGAGGGACCGAGCCAAAGCATAAAGGAGCATAGCAAAATAAGGTTTCAAAAAATGTATTATTTTAATCAATCAAACAAAAAGTTCACGTTTGAAAAGAAAATAAACTAACTTTTCACAAAATCAAACAACTAGGCCTATTAAAGAAATAGTCAACAAAACAACACAAACAAAGACTTGTGCTAACCAAACTGAACTCACTCCAAATGACACAACAGAACCACATTTATACAATTGGACTAGTCCACATTACTCCCAAAAGGGGGGAAAACAAGAAACCACAGAATACAATAACAAACTTCTTAAATCCTTGAAACAAAGATTAAATATGAATCTTAAATAAAACCAAACAAAATACTATTAAAGAAAGAATTAAACCAGCAGTCTTAAATTTAAACCATATTGGTTCTCCCCCTGCTTCATCTGTCTGTTGGTGCCGGCCGGCAGAAATAAAGAGAGGTGGAAGCAGCACGACGGTCCTCTAGATATCCGGGACCCAACACCGAAAGCCCGAGAACCTCCACAGCGCCCACTGCACGGCAACCCCAACCCAAAGAAACGGTATTAACAAACAAATACACAGAACAGCAAACTAAATTGTGTGCACTCCAATTAGCTACCATGTACTGCGATGTAATAAAGTGTTGAAATGACAGAAACAGGATTTGAGTCTTATTTGAAATATAAAATTAATAATATGATTTAAAGGTTTTGTTATCAGCCGGATTGAACTCAATCAATATAGAAATAAAAATACACTGACATGTGTGGGTGCGTGTAGGTGTACGCCCGTAAACACACATTACCATTCGCTAATGTGTGGCCACCTCGTGGGCCATCACATACTCCCTCCCTTCGGGAATGTCACTGGCACAACGGGAAAGATAATCGGCAGTAAGATTTTCTTTGCCAGGGACATGTTGGATAGAAAATCGGAAAGGCTGCATGGCAAGGTACCAGCGGGTGATTCGGCTGTTTGTATCCTTCATTCTTTGGAGCCACTGTAACGCCTTATGATCAGTTTCCAGTATGAATTCCCTTCCCAAGAGGTAGTATTTAAAAGAGTCCAAAGCCCACTTAACTGCCAAGCATTCTTTTTCCACGATGGAATAGCGGACTTCCCTGGGGAAGAGCTTACGACTAAGAAAAGCAATGGGACGCCGAGCATTAGGGTCTCCCTGCAACAGCACTGCTCCTAGGCCTCTGTCTGAAGCATCTGTTTGGAGAATGAAAGACTGATTGAAATCAGGATTATGCAACACAGAATCCTTACTCAAGGCTGTCCTGATGTCCTGGAATGCCGCTTCTGCCTCTCTCGTCCATCGGAGCTGATTGGGACTCCTTGAGCCCACCATATCAGTCAATACTGCAGCCCTGCTGGAGAAACTGGGCATAAACTTGTTATAAAATCCGGCCATTCCCAGAAAGGATCTCAACTCCTTGCGAGTCCGTGGCTGTGGGCACTCTTCAATAGCCCGAACCTTTTCCACTTGAGGCCTTATCACCCCCTTGCCAATGACGTACCCCAGGTACTCCGTTTCCGCCTTTGCAATGGCACACTTCTGTGAATTGACAGTCAGACCGGCTTCTTGAAGACGTTGCAGAACCACCCGGATATGCCCCAGATGTTGCTCCCATGTGTCACTATAAATCACAATGTCATCTAGATAGGCAGCTGTAAAAGTCAACCCTTGCAATACCTGGTCCATAAGTCTTTGAAAGCTGGCCGGTGCCCCATGCAGCCCGAAAGCCAGAACTTTGAAATTAAATAACCCCCACGAGGTTTTAAAAGCTGTAAGTTCTCTGGAACGCTGGGTCAATGGGATCTGCCAGTAACCCTTTGAAAGGTCAATGGTTGTCAAAAACTTAGAGGCCCCCAGACGATCGGTAAGATCACCGATCCGGGGAGTTGGATAAGCATCAAACTTGGTCACTGAATTGAGATAACGGAAGTCTATACAAAATCTTATGGTACCATCTTTTTTTGGAACAAGGACCACAGGGTGACACCACTCACTTCTAGACGGTTCTATGATCCCCAATTTCAGCATCAGATCAATTTCCCCCTTCAGTGACCCTTGAAGACGTTCTGGAACTCTGTAGCTCATTCTTCTAACCACAGCGTCCGGTTTCAACACAATGTCATGTTCTATTAACGTAGTGAACCCAGGATATTCTGAAAAAACCCCAGGTACACAAATGTCGCTCACCTCTTGTTGTTGTCGTGATGACAGGTGACTCAAATCAATATCCCCTAGAGCAGGCCGGGGCAAGTATTGATCATCCGATTCCTCCTCCTCACTCACTTGCTTAACCATCAAGCTTTGGGCAGACTTATCAGGACGGGGGAACCATTGTTTAAGAAGGTTAACGTGCAGGGTTCGTCTAGGGCGACTTCGATCAGATGCCGCAACTTCATAGGTGGTGGGTCCCAACTTCCTTTTGACTTCATATGGACCCTGCCATCTTGCCAACAGTTTACTTTCATGACTTGGCAGCATCACCAGTACCTTCTGACCAGGTTCAAACTGTCGGTCACGAGAAGATTGATCGTACCAGGTTTTCTGGCGTGTTTGAGCCTCCGCCAAATGAGACTGAGCTAGTGCAGTCATCTCCTCCAAGCGCTCTCGCATCTGCACCACATTCATCGGATCACCTCTGTCCGGGTCCCCCTCCCACATCTCTCGAAGTAGAGCGAGAGGACCTCTCACTTCATGCTCATACAACAGTTCAAAAGGGGAGAAACCGGTAGAAGATTGTGGTACCTCTCTATAAGCGAACAGAAGGTACGGGAGCCATTGATCCCAATCAGTGCCCGAGTCACAAACAAACTTGCGGAGCATCTGCTTCAAGGTCTGATTAAACCTTTCAGTAAGCCCGTCTGTCTGGGGATGATATGGAGTAGTTCTTAAACTCTTGACACCCAGCAACTTGTATACCTGTTTTAGGAGGGTTGACATGAAATTAGTTCCTTGATCTGTTAGAATCTCCCTCGGAAACCCAACTCTGGAAAACAACTGAATTAGACAGGTTGCCACATACTTCGCCTTGATGGACTTTAAGGGAAACACCTCAGGATACCTAGTGGCGTAGTCGGTTACCACCAGCATAAAACGGTTACCTGAACGACTTCTCTCCACTGGCCCGACAACATCCATTCCCAGCCTTTCAAACGGAGTGCCTATAATTGGGAGCGGTTGGAGAGGTACCCGACACGGGCCCTGGGTAGAGACTTTCTGACATTCTGGGCAACTTTTACAATACTGGGTTACCTCTGCGTTCATCCCGGGCCAATAGAAGTATTTTCTAATCCGGGCGATGGTTTTACATTTCCCCAGGTGGCCAGCCCAAGGAATTGAATGGCCCAGAGCAAGAATAACTTCACGGACACACCGGGGCACCACCAGTTGTGTCACTGGCCCAAGCTGACGATAAAGTATTCCCTGTTGAAATCAATATCTTTCGTTTAGGTCACTGTCAGTAGCCTTTACATCCTCCCGTTTTGCTTTCTCCACATAAGGGACAAGACTGGCATCCTCTTGTTGTAACTGAGTAATGTTAGAAGGGAGCTTAAACTCTGGGGAAAAGTCAGCTAAGGTTTCCTCCGGCATTTTAGAAGCAATATACTGAATTTTTTCCAACCTTTTCTGTCGTCGAGACTTCCTGGGTTCACCAGAACCACAGATTTCCACATCCTCCTCAAAGAATGGTAGGGTACCAAGTAACTGCCGACTTTCCTCCTGCTTCCTGGCTTTGGCTCGTGTAACAACCATATTACATGTGGGTACTAACTGCAACAAGTCCCAGAGCACTGGAAGATCATGACCCAAAACTACAGGGAATGGGAGGTTGTCAGCTATGCCCACTTCCAAGAGGTAAGTTTGTCCCCTCACCTTCACATACACCTCTGCAGTGGGTAATACCTTTTCGTCACCATGCACACAGCGAACGGTTTTCTTGTCAGTAAAGCAGAGGAGAGCTGGAGAAACGGAGTTGGGATGCACTAAGGTCTGATCACTTCCCGTATCAATAAGGGCTGCCAATTTTCTTCCATTGACCTCCACGGTGGTCATTGGTGCTGGTCTCTCAGCTTCAACCAATGAGCTCATTTGACCTCTGGGCACATAACAAAGGTGAATAGCCTTAACTGCATTTTTAGGGCACATGGGCTTCGTATGACCCTCCTGCCCACACAGGTAACAGATTGGCACTTTCCTAGAACCCTTAACAGTAGTTACAAACGCAGGCCCTCCTCCCGGAGGCTTACCAGCAAATTTCTCAAAGACTGCTGAGGGGAGTTCAGTCGGCAATCATCCCTGCTGGGCTTCCAACACCAAGGCTGATTCCCCTTACGTGCTGCCACAAACACATCCGCCAGTGTTGCCGCCTGTGAAGCAGACTGTGGATCATGCTCTCGCACCCAAACCTGAAGCTCAGGAGAAAGCATTCGAAGATATTGTTCAACAATTAGAACTTCACCAACTTCCTCAACTGACTTACTTTTTGGCTGCATCCACTTTCCATACAGTTCTTTTAATCGCACATACAATTCTTTGGGACTCTCAAGGGGTTCAACATCAAGAGAACGAAACCTTTGTCTGTACGTTTCTCGATTGATGTCATATTTTCTTAATATAGCAGACTTAAGTTGCTCATAGTCAAGGGAGTCATCAACATCCATGTGAACATACGCAGCCCTTGCCTTACCCGCCAAAAGGGGAATCAGATGGAAGGCCCAATCCTCCTTTGGCCACCGGCAGGCTGCTGCAATTCTTTCAAAGGTGATTAAAAAATGCTCATCATCAGAATCAGATAATTTCTCCAGTTTAGGCTCTTTAAATTGACACTGACCTGGATCACTAACTTCAGACATATCTTTCCGATAGATAATGGAAGGAGACCCTAGCCGGCATGAGACAGCATCCTCCTCATCTGCGCCATCCAAAGTGTCCCGAGCAATCCGCACTGGGTTAGGGCCTGGAGCGGTGTGAGCCTGCACCTCCAGTTGCAACAAACTAAACTGGTGTTGGAGGGCCTTATACCGATGTTCCTGCTGAGCATACTCTGCATTCCTTTGAGCTTCCCGGGTATCCATCTTTACCATATGCGCTCGAAACAAGCTAGTCAAATCAGCAAGAGTTGGCTCTCTACTTTCCGGCTCCATATCACTGTCTCTCGCATCCTGTAATCCACCAACCTCCCCCAGCTCCTGTAACACTTCAGGTTGCTCTGCTGGAAAAGTCTTTGGGGCTCTTTTCCGGCCTCCCTGGCTCATGACTCAAAAAAAAACTATGCTCCTACTGGCTGGGATCCCACCGCTGCCACCACTTGTGAGGGACCGAGCCAAAGCATAAAGGAGCATAGCAAAATAAGGTTTCAAAAAATGTATTATTTTAATCAATCAAACAAAAAGTTCACGTTTGAAAAGAAAATAAACTAACTTTTCACAAAATCAAACAACTAGGCCTATTAAAGAAATAGTCAACAAAACAACACAAACAAAGACTTGTGCTAACCAAACTGAACTCACTCCAAATGACACAACAGAACCACATTTATACAATTGGACTAGTCCACATTACTCCCAAAAGGGGAGAAAACAAGAAACCACAAACCACAGAATACAATAACAAACTTCTTAAATCCTTGAAACAAAGATTAAATATGAATCTTAAATAAAACCAAACAAAATACTATTAAAGAAAGAATTAAACCAGCAGTCTTAAATTTAAACCATATTGGTTCTCCCCCTGCTTCATCTGTCTGTTGGTGCCGGCCGGCAGAAATAAAGAGAGGTGGAAGCAGCACGACGGTCCTTTAGATATCCGGGACCCAATACCGAAAGCTCGAGAACCTCCACACCTTTCCACAGCGCCCACTGCACGGCAACCTCAACTCAAAGAAACGGTATTAACAAACAAATACACAGAACAGCAAACTAAATTGTGTGCACTCCAATTAGCTACCATGTACTGCGATTTAATAAAGTGTTGAAATGACAGAAACAGGATTTGAGTCTTATTTGAAATATAAAATTAATAATATGATTTAAAGGTTTTGTTATCAGCCGGATTGAACTCAATCAATATAGAAATAAAAATACACTGACATGTGTGGGTGCGTGTAGGTGTACGCCCGTAAACACACATTACCATTCGCTAATGTGTGGCCACCTCATGGGCCATCACATGCACGCTCTGTAGGAGACCCTCCACAGACCTCTAAAAGGGAGTTTTTAGGACACGGCAAGTTTCAGCTACAGGTTATATCTGAATTATTTTACATTTGTAGGAATTTACTGTGTAAATGTTGGACCGAATCAAACTAGAACACTGTAATTGATTGTTTAAAGTTTAAAATATTCCAATTTCAAAAAAGACTTTAAAAAAGTACATAAACCTTTCAGTGACACTATAGTAGAAGACATTACCAAGTACTTAACAGAAATATGTCTGATTTCATAAATTGTTCAGTTTTGGATTAAAAACAAGCATGCAGTGATAGCCGAACATGTTTTTATTCTTCTATGTAGTGTTTTACAGTCACACACACCCCGGTCGAATGCTCCTGTCGTCCAGTGTGGAGCTTCACTCACTGCACCCTCAGCAGAACTCAGTCCTCAACAGCAATCTGGTAAATCAGTGATGAATTTAAGTTTAAATCTAAAATCCACGTGTTATTAAAGAAAAACCCCTTATTAGACAAAACTGTCAGTGCAGTAAATGGACTAAGAACACAATTTAGTAAAGATTAAGGCTAGTTTGATACTGAATCATGAAATGGTGTTTATTCTAAATATTGATCCATTGACTTTTAATTGGTCCTCATTTAAATTGTCCCCTACAGCTTTATTTAATATTTTCTTTACAGATATTCAGCATATTTTGACGTCTTATCCTTCTGCTGAGCCTCAGAAAAGCTCTGCGTCATCACGGTCTTTCCGGCAGCAGAAAGCCTCAGAGCGCTGGAAAGAAGCGAGACCACACCACCTCAAATGTCTTCTTGCAAAAGAGGCTGTTGGTCAGCCATTGTGTTGGCTTTGCCATGAGCCTGCTGTTATTAGGTTGGTTTTCATGTTTAGAAAAACAGCCACTCCACAACAGAGAATGTGTGATTCATGGGTTTTTTTAAGCCATTCCTCCAACCTCACGCGTCATTAAAGGGCGAGATGGATATTGCATCCATGAGCAAGGTATGTTCTCATGAAAGCCTCATTTTGCTGTTCATGTGTCTGCAGCCAGTTACAGATCATCTAAATTTGTGGTTTTCTTTCTTTTTGCCAGCTTGCATTTTGCCAACAGTGAAGGCGCCAGACTGCTCCTGTGAAGGTACAAACTCCACCATATTACCGGGCAAACCAGTGACTTTAATTACCAACAATTCACTATTTAGATTGCTATTGTAGATGTGATGTTTTTCATACTAGTGTGCTGTGGCATTGTGCTTACAATTGCAGTCGTGTCAAAATCTATGGTTTAGCACATGGTGTTGTCATTAGCCGACGCGGCTGTTTGTAATTTGATGATTTAGACAAATGTAAACAATGTGTGACACGACTCAAGAAGTCTGGTTTGAGTGCCGGGATTATAGGAACTTGTGCAGTGTCTCTCAACCATTCACAATGTGCAGAATTACTGAACTGTTTTAAAATAAAATTTTAAATGCGCTTTTTTGTTCAAAGGGCGTTTTGAGTTGCATCAGCCACTGCATGTACATCAAACGTGCCAGCATCAGTGGACCCCTGACTTGAAGGACCTCCTTAGGAGTGGATATTGGCCAGCCTCTGTCACCAGCTCCACACTTTATACACCGGACCTCCTTTCAGGAACTCAAGGTCATCTCTCCAGGATTCTCCAGACAAGCCTTCGCAAAGCTGCTGGAGCATCGCACTAAGATTGGAGGAAGAGTAAGTGTAATTATTATTACCATATTATAACATTTCTTTCCATTATCAGACATTGTTACATATTCATTCTATATATCTTCCAGTCTGAAAACTATATCGCTTTCGCCGAGACTCAAGGTGGTCTTTTGTTTCAGTCTTTTTACTGATTTATTTACTATATATATATATATATATATATATATATATATATATTATTTATTTATTTTTTTGTTAGATTAAGCATCATAACCTTATTATTTGCTTTAAACAGCACGGGTAGACATGCTTACATTGCATGCAATGGGGTGGAACCACAAAAAAACGTCTCTCTCTACATCAGTCACTTTCAGCAAGATATGTGAAGGTAAGTCTCCTATTAATTGTTTTTGTGTATCCTTTTGTTGTGTGCACTTGGCCTGTTTTTAATCATACTAAGTGTTGATTATTGTATAACACTGTTCATCAGACTTGTCAGAGACTCCAGGATGAAACAGCAAGGCTAGCTGAACTAAAAACAGAGTTACTTTGCAGAGATAAAGTGGCGGCACAGTGGCTTTCTGATGTGAAGGAATGGGCTGCTGGCGGTAAGCATGACCAGATCAAAGAAACAGCAAATATCCTGTTCCACTACTATCTGAAATTTTAAGTTTCATATTAAAGAGCAGCTAAAGGTAATAGGCTGATCATCTATGTGCGGCGGGGGGGTTTTACTAGTAAGAAAATCCAACTACGCTACCCTATTATTAATACAAAGATGATTTAAAATGTTGGACACTAAAGCCTATGAAACACTAGAAACCCCACTTCAAACGAAAACACAAATTACAAAAGGCAAAAATAACAAAAACCCACTTAGTATGTAGGTACTACTTGCTGATAGGTACACTGCTGTCAATCACCTAATTAATCCCGTTACATATGGATTACAGCAAACTACATGTCACCATCAGATGTTTTGCCACATTTATTATGTTGGGTATTTCAGTTTCCCTGCAGGAAGTGCACATACCAAGTTCAGTGAAGTATTAAAAGAAATGTCAATGAAATGTTAATGAAGGGTTAAAAGGGGATTTATATATAAATACAAATTCAAACACTGAAACGGTTCTGTGTTGTTTTAACAGTGAATTTGCTTTCACCATTACTTCTACAGAGACACCAAATACATCTCGTGGCAGTCAAGGCACCGCACACAGAGGACTTCAGCAGTCGATCGAGGGGCTTTACCTCAGTGTGAGGCAGAGGAAGCAAACCCTTTACCGTCAGAATGGTATAACTACAGAATATAATAGGTTGATATATTCAAGCTACTGTATGCATCCTACTCCACCAAAAAATACATGTTAAATGTACAAGGTTGTAGATTGCAACCAGCTCCCCTCACCTCTCCCTTTGCAAGCTGTAGTAGAACTACTGTGACCGACGAGAGAAAGTGAAGTGGAAAGTCTCTGTGGAAGGGGACCGTATTTAGTTTCCAAAGTAATTAAAGCACAGCGATTCTTATTTTCAGGAATGTGTGTATCCCCTAAATGTTACACACTGGACCTTTGGGTTATCTGTTTGTAAATCTAAATTAAAATTTTCACATACTTCAATTACTGCAGCTTTGCTTTAATTTTTTTTTTTTTTTGGGTGCAATATATCTTTCCTTGTTGAACAGTGCTGTTACAAACCTCTACACCTGTACCTCCTGTCTTTCTAGACAGCAGCAAGCTTCGCCACCGCCTTCGAAGGAAGCTGGCAGAAGACAAAAAGCTCCTTCTTCAGGAGACAGAGAAATACCGTGGTCTTGTACTCGACTCTGCCACTAACACTGATGTAGCTGTGGTGGAGCGTTGCCTGACTGCAGAGAGCACTGTGTCTCAGATATGGCTGTGGGAGGTTCAAGGCAGTGGTACGTCAGTTTTCAGATGCTTCACAAGAATTTATTTACAGTTCTGCTATATAGAGTACACTGAACATGCATGTAACATACTGAGTGTTGTAATGTAGTGTTCATTTAGTTAATGGGCACATTTTTAGTTTTCTTATGTATCAATTTGATTTAAAAAAGTACATGTTTGTAGTTACAAAACATTGCAATGCTATTATGCTCATCTGTAGATTGTCTCATGTATTCTTATAACTGTTGTTGATTCTTAGCAAACATTTTAATCAAGAAACAACTGCATGACCAAGTAATGTTGACAATGCGACTGCAAGAGGAAAAAAGCATTATGGTGTTGGAGATGGATGGCACAACACTGCACATGGTTGCAGAGCCTGCAGTGGTTCTGAAGAAGAAGATAGCTGAGGAGGGTAAGATGAATAAAAACCCTGTCCATTTTAAAATATGAATTAAAAAAAAAATAAAACATCAGTCTCAGTCACAGAACTTGGATGGAGTCGAGCAGTTATTGCTCGGTATGTTATGGTCATTTGGCTCGCACATAATAAAAAAGGGACTATAGTTGTTCACTACGGTAACAAGTCAGTAAGGCTTTAAAGTGTGTCACATTTGCTAGAGAGATTTGTTGTACTGTGGCTGTACATGAAAGCTGCATAAAGCCTCCTCAGTGAGCCGTCAGAGTTTATTCTGAAGATAGCAGGTAGTGTGACAATGATACACTTAAAAATGCCAACCATCCGGGTATATAGATTTAAATGGGTGAAATCTTTTTACTCCATTGAAGTTCTTTGGCCTCATGAAGCAGTCTTAATAGTTTGTCCTTAATGTTATCTCTTTTGTATTTTGAGATGTAGACAAGGGGAAGCAGGGACTTTGCTGTCTCTTAAGAAGACGACTGTCAGAGGTGTCAGAAAGGTTGCAAGTGCTCCTCCGACCGTACAAGAGTGCTTTAGGCCCCGAGGCCTCTGCTCTTCTACATGTTGAAGCAGAAGATCAAAGTGGCCTCAATTCATCAGTTTGTTTGAGGAACAACTGTGTCTGCGTGACACAAGCCTTAAAATGTACTCAGCTCTTCAGGGCTGCTTATGTACTCCATGCACGAGCACAGTACATGATTATTCAAGCCTGGTTGTAATGTTGACTAGACATAGCTAAATGATGTAAGTGGAATGGCTTGAGCCTGTAGTGAAAGTCAATGTTAATTCAAGCCAGGCGTTTTCAAGAGAGCACAGCTTTCATTAGCTGCATTGATGGAATATCCCCATTACTGTTACTCTTCATAATTTATTTGTGTATTTATTGATGCTTTACACACCTTGTTCATTCTAAAACAGCTGAGCTTCACCTTCTTATCCTACCTTTTGCATTTTTGTTTTTCTGTATTTCCCCAGATGGAAGCTGCACAAAGGACTGTGTTGAAGGAAATGGCCTTGTCCAATATCTGTGTGTTTTTAGTATGCTGATTGAGTTACCACATCAAAATCTGAATGCATTCTGTATTGTTGAAAATTAAACCTGTGTCTGTATATTGCCAAGCAATTCAGTAAGCACATGAATGCTCCTTGAAGATGCAGAAACCTCTTAGTATAGGTGCACCAATCTCAGCCAAAAATGTTAACTTTGCACATATGATATTACCAGATGTAATATCATGACATGATATTTGAGTAGTGTATTCATACTCCTTTAAGAGAGACTCCCCTTGATTGCGGTGACCCTGTGACCTTTCCTCTTGTGTAAAGCTAAGCTTTTGACTTAGAAACCTGTTCCTAACATTTGTTGTATACAAGTCATTTGCTGATCATTCTCAAGCTTCCCAGGCACTGAATCCTGTCGGTTTTGTTGACCTCATGACATTCCCTGTAGCACAGCCCTCAGACCAGAATGTAAAGTGTGATATTGTCTATTGGGCAGAGGTGCTGTGAAATCTAGTAAGCAAATTCATGAAGATGACTTTGCTGACCTCATGATGTTTCCTCTATCTGCACATTTAGGCCGAAATATAAAATCTCATTCTTCATTACTTGCATTTACCCCACATTTGCTTATTCTGCAGTGCAGCAGCAGCAGAGGGTCTGTGACTTTTCTGTCCAGAGGGGTTTTATAGGATATAGGGGTATGGGGTATGGTGAGTATAACTGTTGTGTAACTTTATATTACTGCACCATAGAAGATAACCATCTTTAAGAAAGAATTTGTTATGATGTTTATTTTGTTTATAATTGGTCTGTCACTGTCAGTTTTGTCCTTACAGGGTTTTGGCGGGTCCTTAAATTCGATATAACTTTTTAAGGCCATGAAAATGTCTTAAATGGTAAAAGACAGTCCTAATTATGATTTTTTTCATGATTTTTATAATAGCTTCATGTGATGATTTAACTTCAAAAGGCTGTGATTTCATTGAATAAATGAGCCCTGCATGTTTTAAAGTCAGATGCTGTGCTGCTTTGAGTAGATGCCGTTAACAGAGAACCCTGCTGACAGAAAATGAATTGGCATTGTTGTTCAGACCAAATAAAAAAATCTACAAATATTTTTACTTAACACAATATTTTAACATGCATTTGTAAATGTGAACTAGTAGATCAACAGTAAGCTAATGCTTTATAAAATTCTAAACAATTAATTGATATAAATAAATAGTAAAACATAAATAAATTGATATTTTATGTTATTATATTAATATAAATGATTGGTAATTGTTTAAATTAATATGATACTTTTGACTCGTCTATTTTCTTAAAGTTTTATAAAATGATAAACTTCACATTTCAACAACTTTTGTTTTTGTGAAATTCTTGTCTCTGAACTGTAAACCATGCTTTTCACAGTAAAACATGCTTTTTTTTCATTCACGTGGTATTCATTTTATTTGTGCAGATCTTAAAAAGCTCTTTAAAAGTCCTGCAGATAAAAATCCTGCAGATACCCTGTTATAAGCACATTGTACATTACACTTACATTAAGTACTTGTATAATGGATTAAATGGTATGTAACAGAAAAATTGTTTTACTTTAATAATTTTACTTTATGTTGCATGTTATTAGTTGACAAATAACTTGATTACCTGTTCTGCTGGTGCTTTTCAAGTAAATACAGCCTTATGGCTTGTTTTACCAATATGCATACTCATAATGTGGTGTATTTTCACTGGAAATTGTTGTGAACGGCAAGAAATAAAGTATTTCCAAAGACGAGTATTTTATGTTTTCAATTCATTCCCAGCGATATCCTCTGCGTGATTGCACAGACACTATTTGAACTGAACTGAACTGGTCTGGATGATATCACTGAATCAATGATGAACTGCCTTTAACTGAAAATTGAGTGTTTACTATTGTCCTTTTGTATTTTGACACACAATTTCCATATTTAATGCTGTAAAGCTGCTTTGACACAATCTGAATTTTTAAAAGCACCATATAAATAAGGGTGACTTAACTTTACCATACATTGTTGTTTAAAAATAAAATGTGATTTCATGGTTGATACAAGGTAATAGCTGGAGGGAAAAGGAAAGAGATATAAATTAAACATATTTATATGTGGAATCTTGTTTCATTTGACATCACACAGCATTATTAATTCATAACTTTATGGCATGTCTTTTTACTTCTCTTCAAACAACCTGCTCTTGCTTGTAATTAAACTTGAAATATAGAAGTAATGTATATAGTAAGGTAGATATGCATGTTAATGCATGCAAAACGTTTTATTAGTATTTGTACATTTAATACATGTATTTTTACATTTTTAGGGGAACAAGTTGGTCTGGTGGGGAGTGACTAGAAATGGGAGAGTTTTTGTCTGTGTGAGTGTATTTGTATTTTGTGTTTTGCTTTATGTACAGTAGTTTCTGCATATTTGTTAAGGACCCCCATGAAAACTAGATGGTTCACCTTGAGGGGTTTATTCCTTAATGAAATAGCAGAAATAGTGAGCATGTAAATTTTACTTTGAGTAATTTTTGACAAAGGGTTCTGTGAAGGTATCCCTGGGCAAAGTCATGTCCATTAAAACATTGTCGTAGTACTAAACCAAATACACTGGCTGATAAACAGATTCTGTCATTGTATAAACTCTGAAGGTGACTCATTTTGGTCACTATTTCCACATAAAAAGGAAAAACACACAAATAAACAAACAAACAAACAAAAGACTTAATTGTATATACCGGGCCTGTATCAGCTTGTGTAAATGAAATGAGAAAATTAAAACTTTTTCATAGAGCTAAACCAAATACATCATTGGAAAAGTCTCGACCTGGAGAGCAATATATGTCAGTATGAAGATATACATGGCTCCTGCTTGCTAAATACTGACCTTTGAACCTCAAACTCAGACCATGTTTGAAGGTTTATAATCCAGCAACAAGAAGGTCTACAGACATGGGACCAACTGTTCTAGAGACCTCTGGACCCCAGCTATCATGTGAGCATAGTCACTATTGGGCACCAACTGGGGACGCTGTCAAAAGTAGCCCATTTAACAATTATACTTTTAAAATCTGATAACACCAATGTCTTTTCCAGCCCCTTAAACCCCTAGGAGTACCTGCAGTTTATACTGCCATCTTCTAATTACGGGGAATATACCAATGTATTTAAAAACTACAATTCCCAGTAGAGACGTGCCATTGAACTTCTTACTAAATGTACAAGTCAGCGTCCATATTTGAAGTTCTTTCAGGTTCCAGAGTAGGGTTACACTGTAGAAACTTATACACTATATTTACTCAATAAAATTGTGTCAACAGATTACAAGCAATATTATTGATTAAACAACACATAAAAATTAATTAGAATTAATCAAATGAGATGCTTACAAATTATCCATTCACAATGAGTAAAATAACACAAACAAATTACCCCAAATAAGTGTCACCTTTTTCACAAATTCATGTTTTTGTTGTTTACATGGATATGATACAGGCATCGTGTTCAAAAGCTTGTGTTTCCAGGCCCCCAAAACTGAGTTATTGAAGACACCTGATGTTAACACAGAATCACTTGACCCTTGACTCTTTAACATTAAATATTGTTTGGCTGCTGTAACGGAGTCAGACAACAGTTAAAACAAGCCAAGAGAAAAGGTGGTGGTTATGTTTTGACATCATCATCATCTGAGCTGAATCTCTGAGTTGGACTTATCGTATCTATTTCTGCCATCCTGTGATTACAGTGTAATGTCTGAAATTTTCAGCATAAACAGAGATTTTTAAAAGCTCTTCTGATCAAATAATTAAAAAAAAAAAAAAAAAAGCTTTCATCTAGGCACACAGACATCAAGTATCAGTGTGAGAACCTTAACAACGGTGACCATGAAATGTTGCAGTGCATTCTGGGTGCTACCAATCAAAACTCATCAATAGCTCCCACCATGCATTGCATATTTTTAGTAGCTTGTTTTGTGATGTTCAGAGGTGATCTGTTTATCACCGTTGTTGAGATTCATACTCTGATTATTGATGTCAGAGTGTGCCTAAAAGAACAATTTTTATTGATCAGAACCTTTCTTAAGAAACCCTTTGGATTATACTGAAAATATCTTATACTGTAGAATTATAGGGCAGCTGTAATCAAAGTAAATCTAATTCAGAGATTAGGCTCTAAATGAGTTCAGAGATTCAGGTCAAATGATGATGACAATACATAACCAACGCCACCAGACCACCTTTTCATTAGGCTTGTCTAACTGTTGTTTAACTCTTTTACAGCAGCCCAACAAAATCTAATGTTAAAGAATCAAGGGTCAAGAGCCCAACTAAAGCAAACACTGGCCACCGTAATGGTAACCTAAGAATTCAGATTTTCTCCTTCAGTGATTCTGTTTGTTAACATCAGGTGACTTCAATAACTCAGTTTTTGGGGGCCTGGAAACACAAGCTTTTGAACACAATGCCTGTATCATCTCCATGTGAACAACAAAAACATGAATTTGTGAAAAAGGTGACGTCATGTGCATGCATATTACATTTTTACGCAGTGTTTCTTCATCACCAACTACTGGCTTGGCATGCATACTATTCATTAGCATAGTGTTTTTTATTATTTTTTTATTTATTTTTTTGTCCAGTGAAATCAATATTTTTGTTTAAATTTTACTTAATTTTTTGTGCTATTTTACTCATTTTGAATGGTTAATTTGTAATCATCTCATTTGATTAATTCTAATAAATTTTTATGTGTTGAATTTAATTAATAATATTGCTTGTAATCTGTTGACACAATTTTATTGAGAAAATATAGTGTATCATTTTTTTTCAGTGTAGGTTTAGGGTTATAAAAATGTATCTTTACTATATATGTTGACTATCTCCTACAGCTGAAACATGCATTATACTGCATTTAGATGATCAAGATGAAAAAAATCGTGAGTATGTCAGTTCATCGGGGACATTTAACCTTTATAGTAGTCCCCGGGCGCCGCAGCATAAACGGCTGCCCACTGCTCCGGGGGGTGGGTGTGTATGGCGTTAAAAGTGGGACAAAACTGCGCAAGCCATGAACACAACCCACAAGCGAATTATAGTACTGCGCGCACAAAATAACAAAACCGCGAGTATGGCCTCAAATCCGTGCCATTAATAACCGAGCGCACCACTTATGCTGGCGCGCGCGGAAAATCACTTCCGCGAGAGGAAAACAGATCTACACGTGAGGAAACGGGAGCCCACAAGCTAATTTTAAACACTCGCTCGTCGCCCACTTCACTTGTCCTCTTCACACAATACAAGCCCCTCGCGCGCGCGTGATCATCCCCCACATCCTCGCGCTCGATCTTCTCTCACCTGCTCGTGCGAACACTTCTATTTTTGTCAGTCATGGGGTGGGGCTTGCTGTTTTAATTGTTATCTCTAACGCCATTGGTTACTTCCCCTTTTCCGGAAGTCAGCTGTGATTGGACGCCTGTGAAAAGGAGATCCATAATTTATTTGAAAAAGTTTATTAACATAAATTCTTCCTTTTACTAGTGATTACAATCTTGTGATGTTACAAAGATAAAACAGGACCATAAACCCTTTAGGTATTTTTATTAGTTTTATATTGCACAATAAACAACAACAATAAAAGAACAAAATACATAAAATAATAATGATTAAAAATAAATCAATAAGTAAAAAACAAACAAACAAAAAAAAAACAGACTTTTGAGAACAAAAATCAGGGCATACAAGCAGTTTCAATGGAAAAATGACTAGGCACTGAATAGGGGGCAGACAAGATACTAAGCATTACATTGCTGGTCAGAGTCAGCATTACATTGGTCAAAATGATTTAGAAACGGTTGCCATATACTGTAAAACTTATTAAGATTACCAATAACTTCATACTGGACTCTTTCCATATGCAATATTCCAGTAAGATAGTTCAACCAGGTCTTAAACTGAGGAACAGTGTCCGATTTCCACAGCCTCAGAATGACACTCTTAGCAATAATCATTCCGTAAATTATTGTACTTTGTATAGACACATTATGATCTAACAGAGAAATAGAATAACCAAATAATGCAATTTCTGGATCAGGTGTAAAAACACAACCATACATATCCGGGAACCATTTAAATATGTCACGCCAGAAATCGTATAGTTTTGGACATGTCCAAAAGAGATGGGTCAGAGAGCCTTCTGCAGATTTACACCTGTCACAAATAGGAGAGATAGTAGGAATAATTCTGTGCAATTTAGATTTTGAATAGTGCAGTCTATGCATCACCTTAAATTGAATTAACTGATGCCTAGAACTAATAGCATTAACCCTGCATAAACCCTTTTTATAGATTTTAATGACACGTTTCCACGGTTTTTAGCATGGTAAATCTACCAAAAAGATTATATTTGAAATTTTCATACAACATAAAGCTTGGGCTATATTAACTTTGCAAAATGAAAATAAAATCAATTAAAACTAATAGTCAACTTGTTGCTATATGCTGAATTAGTTGTAGTTCACCACTATAGGCTTACCCAACCATATTTATATACAACCTCAAAAATGTGAGAAGTGTCCATTAAATAATTGTAAATAATAACAGGTGTTCCTGTGGCTCCGTGGTAGAGCATTGTGTTAGTAGCACAAAAGGCCATGGGTTCAATTCCGAGGGAACACACATACTGATAAAAAAATGACAATAATGTATAACCTGAATGCACTGTAAGTTGCTTTTAAAGCGTCTGCTAAATGCATAAATGTAAATGTAAATTGTAAATGTACATGACTGTAAATCCCAAATTGGTTCAAAGGACCTTTGGATGAATAAATTATTTGTTCATATAAATAAGCAAGAGTTGTTGTATAAACTTTTTAATATATTTTGTATTACTATGTCACATTTTAGGGGTTGATGGTAATATATTCTTTCATTGTAAGAGGGTTGTGCACTTTACCCTACTTATATTTATAAAAAAAAAATAAAAAAAATGACAACTTGCATCTGGTCTGTTGATGAAGCCAGAGTTGTAAAGTCCAGGGGCCAGAAAGTAAAAGTCCTGCCATATTTTTGTTCCACCCATGAACTCAGCAGCTGATTTCACCAGAGGAGGAACCAAGTCAATCCTTTCAAGTCACAAGCAAGTCTCAAGTCAAATCCCAAGTCCTCAAAGAGTTAAAGTTAATGAGATAATTAAGTTTCTAATTAAATGATGATTGTGCATTAGTGATGAACACCTGCTGTTATTGAGAATTACAGAGGATCAGATGTTGATGTTTTAATGGTTAAAATGATGTCACCATCATGGAGATCAGTGTTTGTGTAACCAGTTGGGAAGATAAATATTAATTTTATTGTATTCTTTGTGATGAACTTCCCAAAACTTATTTTCTGTGGAGTCAAAAGACAGTTATGTATTAAACACCTACACAGATCTTTCTGTGTTATTGTGTGTAGGAACTTTAATTATGGTATTTTGTGCAAATGGGACTCTTATCTGTGTTGCGCGCTATGCCTTTGGGGAGTGCGGGAGTTGCGTCAGCCTCAGACCGCAAATGGACGCTGGCGAGGCAAGATGCAAAAAAAGTTTCTCCTAATCTCCTGGTTTTTCTTGGTGCGTTTAACAATGTTCATTTGACTAAAGTTCATCAAATTCTAAGTTGAATGTGTTTTGAATCGATTTTGAGTATGTATAATTGTGTATTATTAGATTTATGTGAGTTTTAAGTGAATTTTATCTGACGCACGTGGAACTAATCAATCGGTGGTTTGTGCAGTGTGAGACGCGGAAAGAGGATAGCGTGGAGAACAATTTTTCTGATTAAGTGTCCCAATGTGTTCCAGGTATGTTCAGTCCTTTAATTCAAACAGTTAAAAAAAGTGATTTGAATGATAATGTATGTGAACTGGTTTCGAATATTGTTTTATTATTCTCTCTTTCCCCTTATTCTGAAAAACATTCTATTACTTCACATTTGGATTATGCACTGAATTCGTGTCTCTATATCGTTGTGAATGTGCATGATATTTTGGGGAATGTTGTATGCTGGTTCACGTGAACATTAATTTGTATACATCATTAACTTTTGATAATACATGTGAAAAGAACAACATACAACCAGTAATTGTATTTCAATTTCTTTATTTCTTATGTTTTAATGTGTTTCACAATGTTAACAGAAAATTGTTGTAATTGTCAGCCTCAGACCGCAAATGGACGCTGGCGAGGCAAGATGCAAAAAAAGTTTCTCCTAATCTCCTGGTTTTTCTTGTGTGAGACGCGGAAAGAGGATAGCGTGGAGAACAATTTTTCTGATTAAGTGTCCCAATGTGTTCCAGGCTTAATAAATGGAAGTGATGTGAATCTGTCCCTGCCGTCTACCGTGTGGAATTTCTTATGAGCAGATCTGGAACTGCTACATAAAACTGGTGCCGTGACCTCCTAGGATACAACCGATCAGCCGCCGCCGATCACCGGGGTTTGACCGTCTACGTGGGATTTTCACTGTGACTTCCTGGATTCAGCAAGCCGGCCACAGTCATCTGCCTGGTGTCAAGCCGAGTATCGCCTCCTGCCTTCCAGTGTCAGATAATGAACTTCTCATCTTAGTTACATTCAATTTTCTTGTTTCCTGACATTCTAAGACATTGACTTTTGAATCGGACCCTGAATCATTAAGATATTGAATCAATTTATTGCGTTTATACAAGTTTATACAGTAAGATGTATAACATGTCTACACCAGTCTTGGGGAGGGGTAGAGGGTTAATTAGTGCAGATGGTGTTGTGAGACGTAAAGAAAATGATCGAACTTGTAGTGGTAATCTGCGCTACTCACAAGAGGGGGAAAACAATTCTGGTGCTCCTTTTACACCTGCTCCTATCATTGATGATTCTCGGCTGCAGTTAACAGAGCTTATTGAAGAGCTGGGTAGCCAAATTGGTGACAGTATTTTGGATAGGCTTCTAGCCGATCGTAGTCCTACTCTGGGGCATCAGACTAGCCCCTTGACAGTTAAAAGTGAGCATGCTAGTACTACTCTTGACTTATCTAGGTTGAATCTGATTGTCCGATCTGACAATAGAGAACCTCCCATTTTCCGTGGTGATGGTACAGACAAACACTCTGTTCATGAATGGATAGAGTTAATGGAGGTATACTTACAAAAGTGTGACCGTCCAAAAGCAGAACATTCCAGTGAGGTTCTGAACCACCTTTTGGGTAGAGCGAGAAACATAGTCAAAGTGGGGCTGAAAAGTAACCCTTCACCTGACATGGCTGTTACCCCTGAAGTTATTTACAAAATTCTTCTACGCTATTTTAGTGAGAGCCCAGAGTCTTGTCTTCCACTAGCAGATTTCTATTCTACACTGCCATATGCCAAGGAAAGCCCCGTCGACTACTGGGTCCGTCTCAATAATGCAGCTGAAATAGCTGATAATCACCTGAAGAAACAGGGTAGTCAAATGAAGAACATCTCACAGGAAGTCGCGATGATGTTTATTAGAAATTGCCCTGATGATGGACTTTCTAATGTGTTTAGATACAAGCCTGTTACCAAGTGGTCATCAGCAGAGGTGCAAGAAGCCATTGATGAGCATCAAAGGGAGTCGAGAACAAAGAAATTGCGCTCTCACTCTCTTCCTGACCGCTCGTTTCAAGTAGCAACTGCCACTGTCAGCCATGCAGAAGCGAATACCGTGGAAAACACTGCAGTGAATGCGGCAGCATGCATTCCCAGTACCCAGACCACAAAGCCTGAGAATACCACAACGCCTACACACACGGCATTGACTGACACTGGCACGTTAGAGCGAGTGCTCAACATGCTGGAAAGGGTTCTTGAGCGCACTAATATACAGGCTGCCCCTGATAGATCACAGTTGCCCTCTTGGTCTCGTCCATCCAGATGTCGTGTCTGTGGTGAGAGAACCCATTCAACACGGTCACATTGTATGTCAGAGAAAAGATGTTTGATTTGTTTGGAAGTTGGTCACCAGCGCAGTACCTGTCCTAGAAGGAGTGCAGAGTCCGGGAGCCATGCCCAGATTCAGGGAAACTGACACACCCGCACTGGGGAGGGGGTAGTGCGGGTGCAGAAATTCAGACCCTCCAAGAAGATGCATCAAGCATATATGAATCAACCTGCAGGTCAGTGACAAGTGATAATTTAGTTCTGTTTCAGAACGTGGCTCAGCTGGCACGAGCAGACAGCCTTTTCTACACTGATGCTTTAGTCAATGATGCCGTTCCTCTAAGAGCTTTGTTAGACAGTGGCTCTATGGCCTGCACCATCAGTGACGTTGCGGTGTCCCGACTGCTTGATGCAGGATTGACTCTAGATCAGTGTGAGATGCAAGCCAATGTTATGTTGGTTGGATGTGGCGGAGTTCAGGTTGTGCCGAAGTGTACGTACCAGCTGAGGATGAGATTGTATGAGTATGAAGTCAGTGTACCTACGCTGGTTGTTACGGGACAACGAGACGACTTGATACTAGGCACCAACGTTCTTAAATTTATCTTGAGTCAGTTTAAGCAGAACCCCACGTACTGGCGTGTTGTAAATAGACCTGAATCGACAGAAGAAGCAGAAGTTGAGCAGTTCCTTAACATGCTTTCTGGCCTTAATAGATGGAGAGGTGATGAGATGCCTGATGTCATTGGACCCGCCAAGCTGGTTCAAGCCATCACGTTGCTGCCAAAGCAGGAGTACCTGGTGTGGGCCAAGCTGCCTCCTACGGCACCTATTTCTGAAGGTAGTGCTGTGTTAATTGAACCTACCAAGTCGCCGACCCATAAGAAGGATATCATAGTAGGACGTGTGGTGGTTTCCATGACTGCTGACAGGTGGGTGCCAGTTCGAATGCTGAATCCATTCGACAAGCCCATCACTCTGAAGAAAAACTCCAAGGTAGCCAACGTTTCACCCTGTGTGGCATTGGAGGATTTGGAAACAGATGTGGAGCGACCCATCGAGACTGTACAAGCCCAAAGTCAAGCTGTGCATGATGAAACGCATGATCCAGATTTCCATAACATCCTGCTGAAGATGGGATTGAGCGACTTGGACATTGACTCTTGTGAAGTGTCATCTCAGTGGAAAGGTCAGCTGCTGCGCTTGGTCCAGAAGTATGAACATGTATTCTCAAAGCACAAGCTAGACTGCGGGAGAGCTAAAGACTTTGTGCATCGCATCCATCTCTCTGACAATCGGCCTTTCCGTTTGCCTTATCGGCGTGTGCCTCCAGGGCACTATCAGAAGCTACGGCAGGTATTATCAGAGATGGAAGAGAGGGACATCATTCGCAAATCCAGCAGCGAGTGGGCCTCTCCTTTGGTTCTCGTGTGGAAGAAGAGTGGAGATCTCAGAGTTTGCGTTGATTACCGTTGGTTAAATTCACGCACTATTAAGGACGCACACCCTCTTCCTCATCAAGCCGATTGTCTCGCTTCTTTAGGAGGGAATACGTTGTTCAGTGCGATGGATCTCACATCTGGCTTCTACAACATCCCCATGTGTGAGGACGACAAAAAGCTGACAGCCTTTACCACTCCTCTAGGGCTTTATGAATTCAATCGTCTTCCGCAGGGACTGTGCAACAGCCCAGCGAGTTTCATGCGGCTTATGATGGGTATATTTGGTGACCAAAACTTCCTTACCCTGCTGTGTTATTTGGACGATCTCCTCGTGATGGCTCCCTGTGAAGAAAAGGCCCTGGAAAGGCTGGAAATGGTCTTCGAGAGATTAAGTGCTCACGGGTTGAAGTTGGCACCCAAGAAATGCTATTTCCTTAGACAGAGTGTCAGGTTTCTCGGCCATGTTGTGGACGAGCACGGTGTTGCAACTGATCCCGACAAAATTGCAGCAATTACCGCTGTCACTGAAAAGGACCTCATGATGGATGACGGAGTATCACCTTCCCCTAGGAAGATCAAATCCTTTTTGGGTATGGTCATGTATTACCAACGGTTCATCCCCAATTGTTCTAGTATAGCAAAACCGCTTTTCACGTTGACTGCAGCGACCAAAGGAAAAAAAGGTTATTCAAGGGGTGGTGCTGTTTTCAGGAAACTCAGCTCAGCAGACTGGACTAAAGAATGTGCCCTGTCCTTTGAACGACTTAAGTCAGCTCTTCTGAACTCTGTAGTGTTGGCACACCCTGATTTCACCCAGCCATTTATCCTCTCTACAGACGCCTCACTTGATGGAATAGGGGCAGTATTGTCACAAGTCCCTGTAGGGGAATCCAAGGCGCGGCCAATCGCCTTTGCAAGTAAGGCGCTTACTCGAGCTCAGTCCAACTACCCGGCGCACCGTCTTGAATTTCTTGCATTAAAATGGTCTGTCTGTGACAAATTTAGCCATTGGCTAAAGGGGCACTCTTTCACAGTCTGGACAGACAATAATCCATTGACTTATATTTTAACAAAGCCGAAACTAGACGCGTGCGAACAGAGGTGGGTGGCTAAGTTGGCCCCGTACACATTTGACATCCAGTATATACCTGGCACCAAGAATGTGGTTGCTGACGCACTGAGCCGTCAACCGTTTGTCCCTGGTCATGTGAGCCATAGACTTGTGGCTGAACCTTACGATCGCTTACTGGGCCAGTCTGAGTTGTTAAATGAAGAAACGGTACAGGATTCGTTTAGGCTCCGTGTGAACAGCCAGTATGCTGGACATCCATTAGAGCAATGTTCATTGTCTTCCGATCAAGTTTCTGCTGTCTTCGAAGTTCATACGAAGTGGGAAATGGGAGCTGAGGGTAGAGTAATTTCCTGGCTCACTCAAGGAGCCCAACAGATGATGCCTGCTGGTCAGAACCCCTTACCTGTCTACTCTTTGGATGATCTTCGAGAGAAGCAAGAAGGTGACCATGTGCTCTCGAGAGTTCTCCTTTATGTGTGTCGTGGTAAAAGGCCGTCTCGGAGAGAAAGAGCCAAGGAACCTTACAAGGCACTGAAACTGTTGAAGCAATGGGACAGATTGAAGCTGTTGGATGGCATACTATACCGTGTCCGCAAAGATCCAGTGACTAAGTTCACACGTTACCAGTTCATAGTTCCTGATTCTCTGGTCAGTGAAGTCTTGCGTGGCATCCATGACGAGGCAGGCCATCAAGGTCAAGGAAGAACATTGTCTTTAGCCAGACAAAGATTTTCATGGGTTGGGCTGGAGAATGATACCCGAGACTATGTGAAACGCTGCCAACGCTGTGTGGTCAGCAAAACACCTGAACCAGAGGGAAGAGCCCCTCTAGAAAGTATCCGAACTGTCACTCCATTGGAACTAGTCTGTATAGACTTTTGGTCTGCCGAGGATTCTTCTGGCAAGAGTGTAGACGTCCTTGTGGTAACAGACCACTTTACAAAAATGGCAAATGCTTTTCTGTGCAAGAACCAATCCGCATCTCAAGTCGCTCGTCACTTGTGGGATAAGTTCTTTTGTGTTTATGGATTCCCACAAAGAATTCATTCAGACCAAGGAGCAAACTTTGAAAGCAGGTTGATCAAGGAACTGTTGCAGATTGCTGGCATACAGAAGTCTCGAACCACGGCATACCACCCAATGGGCAACGGCCAAGTCGAGAGATTTAATCGTACCTTGGGTAATATGATCAGGGCGTTACCCCCAAGAGCCAAACAGGACTGGCCGCAAATGCTGCAAACCCTGACGTTCGCTTATAACAGTACTGCTCACGAATCGACTGGCTTTGCTCCGTTTTTCCTCATGTTTGGTCGTATTCCCAGATTGCCCGTCGATTTGATGTTCCAGAGTGTGGATCGCGATAATAACTTCACAGACTATGATCAGTACGTGAGGAAACTGAAAGATGATCTCAAGGAAGCTATGTTAGTTGCTCAGGCCAACAACACTGCGAGTCAACAACGGCAAACTGACTATTATAACAAAAACGTCAAAGGCCGAGACATTGAGGAAGGCGATTTTGTGCTGCTCGCCAACAAAGGAGAGCGTGGACGGCGCAAGCTAGCCGACAGGTGGGACTCAACGTTGCATCTTGTGGTATCTGTGGATACAAGATGTCATACCTACCGTGTCAGGAACACTCGGACCAATCACGAGAAGGTGGTTCACAGGAATCTGCTCTTACGAGCTAACTTCTTACCCATTGAAGTGAGGGAAGGCTGTTTAGAACCGACCTCTGATGAACCAAATTCAGATTATGAAACTGATGAGTCTGTGACTGATACTACTTTTAATGGATCAGAGGACGCAGTTAATGAAATTGATGGACCAGTTCACACCCCAGCTTGTCCGGTCAGTTCATCAGTGGAAGGGGGAACCAGAGATCCAAGTTCTAGTGCAGGATTCGAGCATGTCCTTGATGGTTCGGTTCTCGGAAGTGAGAATCGGGAAACTGTTCGGTGTCCTGAGCCTGACACTTCTGATATGGATGTGGAGGAATTTGAACATGAGACTGAGTCAGTACCTTGTGACCGAGTCCCTGAAGGGATCGTTCAGCCTCCTCATGAATCAGGTCACCCAGTAAGAACGAGGGCTGGCAGATTAGTCAAACCAGTTAATAGACTTATTCAAATTATGACTCAGAAAACCCTTCTGCGTAGCCCCTCGCTCAGCATTCTGAGGTCAAAAGCTTCTTAAGTCATTGTTACATATTCCCTGTTGGTGTTATTCATCTGGGGTATTGTTAGAGTGTGATCATTTTAAGTATCTGTGAAGTAGTGTTTATGGCACTTCTTTTTTTTTGCGGGCAGACACTTGAGAGTCTGGCCAACTTTCTTTTGTCGCTCTCCCAGTTAGTTGGGTAACACACATGTTGCATGTAGATACTGTGTTTTTGACAGAGTGTGATCACGTCCCCAGTGTCCATTAGTCTCTAGTACTGGACTAGTTTTGTGAAGTTCAGGGGGGTGAATGTAACCAGTTGGGAAGATAAATATTAATTTTATTGTATTCTTTGTGATGAACTTCCCAAAACTTATTTTCTGTGGAGTCAAAAGACAGTTATGTATTAAACACCTACACAGATCTTTCTGTGTTATTGTGTGTAGGAACTTTAATTATGGTATTTTGTGCAAATGGGACTCTTATCTGTGTTGCGCGCTATGCCTTTGGGGAGTGCGGGAGTTGCGTCAGCCTCAGACCGCAAATGGACGCTGGCGAGGCAAGATGCAAAAAAAGTTTCTCCTAATCTCCTGGTTTTTCTTGGTGCGTTTAACAATGTTCATTTGACTAAAGTTCATCAAATTCTAAGTTGAATGTGTTTTGAATCGATTTTGAGTATGTATAATTGTGTATTATTAGATTTATGTGAGTTTTAAGTGAATTTTATCTGACGCACGTGGAACTAATCAATCGGTGGTTTGTGCAGTGTGAGACGCGGAAAGAGGATAGCGTGGAGAACAATTTTTCTGATTAAGTGTCCCAATGTGTTCCAGGTATGTTCAGTCCTTTAATTCAAACAGTTAAAAAAAGTGATTTGAATGATAATGTATGTGAACTGGTTTCGAATATTGTTTTATTATTCTCTCTTTCCCCTTATTCTGAAAAACATTCTATTACTTCACATTTGGATTATGCACTGAATTCGTGTCTCTATATCGTTGTGAATGTGCATGATATTTTGGGGAATGTTGTATGCTGGTTCACGTGAACATTAATTTGTATACATCATTAACTTTTGATAATACATGTGAAAAGAACAACATACAACCAGTAATTGTATTTCAATTTCTTTATTTCTTATGTTTTAATGTGTTTCACAATGTTAACAGAAAATTGTTGTAATTGTCAGCCTCAGACCGCAAATGGACGCTGGCGAGGCAAGATGCAAAAAAAGTTTCTCCTAATCTCCTGGTTTTTCTTGTGTGAGACGCGGAAAGAGGATAGCGTGGAGAACAATTTTTCTGATTAAGTGTCCCAATGTGTTCCAGGCTTAATAAATGGAAGTGATGTGAATCTGTCCCTGCCGTCTACCGTGTGGAATTTCTTATGAGCAGATCTGGAACTGCTACATTTGCTTTAGTTGGGCTCTTGACCATTTTAATAACTAAAAGTGTTTGCTTTTAAGCAATTGCAATATTGTTTCACAACAAATATTTGTACATTGCTGAATTAAAAGCTTGAAGCAGATGCGTTACACTTTCTGCTTTCATTCACTTGAATGAACATCACTCCACCTGTAGCTGATGTGTGGTTGAGGAGAGCCCCCCACATGATTGTAAAGCACTTTTGGTGTGTTTCAATACATAGTAAAGCGCTGCATAAGTGCCTCATTCGTCACAAAGATATCTCTCTTTGGTAATATCCAGCAGTTTATAAACAAGTCGTCACCTTAATGCTTAAATATTGAAAAAAAGAAAAACTGTGTCACACAGGCTTCTAGACGTGAACACTTGTCATAGGATCCTCAACAATGGTGACAATAATTATTCATGCTGCAGTGCATGATGGGAGTTTTTACTATGGTGTTACCCAGTATGCATTGCAGCATGAAGCATTTTGCTGATTGTCACCATTGTTGAGATTCATATGCTGGCTCTTGATGTCTCTGTGTGTATAAATAGCTCTGGAGTTTTAATATTTCTGTGCATTACAGAAATTTAAAATGTATTCAATATAACTATTAGAGCAACACTTTCATCGCATGCTGTAGTTTCACAGGGTTGATTATTGAAAACCTGAACATATAAATAAAAGAAAAAGAGTTATTTTGGAGGTAAACAGGTCAGCGCCTGATGACTATCTCATCATATGAAAACAGCTATTAGCTGCTCACTGTATAGCACTGATCTCTCTGCTTTATAACAGCACATGCACTGCTGCAGCGAGAGATCTGACACAGAAGTCAAGGGTCAGGAGCCCAACTAAAGCACGCACTGATCTCTGTGATGGTGGCGTCATTTTAACCATTAAAACATCAACATCTGATCCTCTGTAATTCTCAATAACAGCAGGTGTTCATCACTAATGCACAATCATTATTTAATTAGTCACTTAATTATCTCATTAACTTTAACTATTTGAGGATTTGGGATTTGACTTGAGACTTGCTTGTGACTTGAAAGGATTGACTTGGTTCCTCCTCTGGTGAAATCAGCTGCTGAGTTCATGGGTGGAACAAAAATATGGCAGGACTTTTACTTTCTGACCCCTGGACTTTACAACTCTGGATGAAGCCATGTCTCAGGTCACATGTGAATTATGGATCGCCTTTTCACAGGCGTCCAATCACAGCTGACTTCCTGAAAAGGGGAAGTAACAATGGCATTAGAGATAACAATTAAAACAGCAAGCCCCGCCCCACGACTGACAAAAAAAGAAGTGTTCGCGCGAGCAGGTGCACGAAGATCGAGCGCGAGGATGTGGGGGATGATCACGCGCACGCGAGGGCTTGTATTGTGTGAAGAGGACAAGTGCCGCGCGCGCCAGTGTTTGAAATTAGCTCGCAGGCTCCCGTTTTCTCGCATGTAGATCTGTTTTCCTCTCGCGGAAGTGATTTACCGCGCGCGCCAGCATAAGTGGTGCGCTCGGTTATTAATGGCACAGATTTGAGGCCATACTTGCGGTTTTGTTATTTTGTGCGCGCAGTACTGTAATTCGCTTGTGGGCTGTGCTCATGCGCTTGCGCAGTTTTGTCCCACTTTTAACGCCATAAGCGCCGGTGTTATGGATCAACCGGGGACCTGCGCGTGCACGCTATAATAGTTTTACCTGAGTTTCCAGCAGATGTTACCTCCACAGATTCATCACAGGGACTTTTCAACGGAACAGATTTCAAAGCTTTCCACATTTTTTGTGAAAGTTTGTATCATTATTAGACTTTTTTGTTTCCCCTGTCGATGTCCCAATGTATCTGATGCGGTCTAAGGGAAGTTTTAATGCATTTTCGTGTCGCATCTCAGACCACGCCCAGATTAATTTGTTTAGGCTACATTCGTTTCAATAGATTTTTTTTTTCTAATGACAATTGTAAATGCATTAGATAAGGTGTTTACTTTGTTTCTTTGCAACGTCTGTGTAGGCAGTTGTTCAAAAATATTACTTAATTTGTGTGAATTAATTTGAGCAGCAATATTGCTGTTGTGAAAGGAATGTCAAGCATTTCATTTTCTTTCTTTTTTATATTGCTAAAGAATGCGTGATAAACAAGCTACAGTTTTGCATTATCTCACAGAATTCCGTGTAATGTTCACGGACTTAATTAACCTCCGAATCTGTGGTGGCATCACGGAATCGCCAAAAATTCGGTGCTGGGCTCACAGAAGGCATCAGCCGTGGTCCATGCACGGATTCACTGGTTCAACACCAGCGCTGCATCGGACCACGTAAAAAAAGAGTGACTCCGATGCAGTTATACTTTCACTGGAGTACCTGACCCCACCCCTACCCTAAACCTACCCAGTTCTGAACAGTAATGATGACGGTAAATTATCGCGTTGGCATATTGAAAGTGTTGAAGCAGTGGATCCGTGCGTGGAGCACGGCTGATGCCTGTCACTGACTTACATTGGTATCACTTCTGTGAGCCCATCACGGATTTTTATCTGTGAGCCCATCACGGAATTTTCGGCGATTCCGTGATGCCACCACAGATTCGGAGGTTAATTAAGTCCGTGAACATTACACGGAATTCTGTGAGATCAGGTTGAATTTCGAATTAGTGACACAGATAAGATGCAGTGAATTATCCTGAATAGGGATGTTCAACAAACGTATATAACCTACATAGTTAGGTGTTGAAGAAAAATCACACACACACACACACACACACACACACACACACACTTTTAGCAATAAATAGCTTCAAAGCAGCTTTAAATAAAATGTTTTTTTTTCTTTTTTTACTATGAAGAGAAATCTGCTGTCAGAAATGACTGTCAATGTAATGACCATATTGCAGAAATGTACAGTTTTATAATAGATGTCTGTCAAGTCAAGTGAGGTCATCTTTATTTATATAGCGCTTTATACAATACAGATTGTGTCAAAGGAGCTTCACAGTGTTAAATACTGAAATAGTGCGTCAAAAATGCTAACAAAGTTCATTTCAGCTGTAAAGCAGCTCTGAAATGAGGACAATAGTAAACAGTCAGTTTCTCAGTTAAAGTCAGTTCATGGTTGATTCAGTGAAGTCATGCTCCGGCTCAGTTCAGTTGTGCTGATGGCTGTCGAGGTGACAAGGTCTTCGCAGGGGGTCTGTCTGTAGGGCACATCTAGTTGACATGGTCTCCACTGACATTCAGAGCTGTTGTGGTCTTCTCTAGGTGTCGATCCACCATCTGGACTGGAAACGGGCTGGTTCTGGGTAGTTAACATCATTCAGTTAAGCACAAACATGTTTAGGCAATGATTTACATATTGTGCTTATAATGATTACAATATAAGGTTAATTTTGCAGTTTTGCATGTTGATTCAAAGTTGGGATCGTAAGTTTTTTGCAGGGGTTGTTATCTCTTCACAGGGTCATCTAAAATCATCACAAAGGCTGAATTCAAATGTTAGTGAGGTTGTTACCACTGAAATGAAGATAACTGGCATAATTCAAAGTTATTTATGAAAAGATTTTTGTGTCATATTTTTAGTTCAAGAAGTCTGCAATAAAGTAAATATTGAAGGTTTTCCTATTCTAATCAATGTTTGGGAGAGAGGTATATTCGGGTAAGATGCCAAATGAGGTTAGTGATGTATACTGTCTTTTACAATATTAGCCATAAATGTAATAATTCATCATCACAGCATCATATGTTCTGCCTATGTCAGTCGTGAAAAAGACAGTGGAAACTAGAAAAAGAAGCTATGAGGCAGTAAGAAAGATCCTACAGCATGGTTCACTTTTAATAAACACCTGTCAAACACTTTGTCACCTTAAAAATATAAACATGCCATACATGTGACATATATCGCTCATACAAATTGTGGAAAAATGCCTTCCTGTGTTCATCACACATACTTAAAGAGTTAGGCTTTGATGCACTGCTCATAACATGTTTTCTACGGTCGGAAACACAAGAGACCAGTAGGCCTATATGTAAAATGAAAAGCAGGAGTCATGAACTTAGAATTTACTTTAGACAAAGTGTTCTCTACATGTTCAATGAAAGACAGCAGATTCACAACATTTATAGTCAAGCACCTAACTGAGCATAATGCACAGTACAATACAGACACACTATTAAGCATATGCAATTAAGTTAATTTAATTGATTATATGATTATAAGAGACTGAGTACAGAATTGTTCTGAACAGAGTTCTAAGCCAATGCAAAATGTTTATTTCAGATCAGTCATAAATCCAGGATGAAACTTTATGTCCAGGGAAGAGGACAGAGAGGCACCAGAGTTGACTGTACAAGCAAGAAATCTCAGATAATAAAATTAGCAGAGTACAATCACACAAACTCAAGCCAAGCCAAAGTAGCCCATCTCTCTCTCTCTCTCTCTCTCTCTCTCTCTCTCTCTCTCTCTCTCTCTCTCTCTATATATATATATATATATATATATATATATATATATATATAAATAATCACTCAGAAAATAAATAATTTGATTAAGAACAATAGTAAACTCAATGAACAGGCTTGTCAATAAAAAAATTAAAGGACTTTGCAATTCATGTTTGCTTTAGGTAGCCTAGCTACTGCTAATTTTAACTTAATCTATATCTGTTAATTAGAACACATGACAGCACACTACAGACACAATGTGATACAGTAATACTGAAAAGAAAATACTTACATTTTTACCTCAGTTCGTTGAAGAGTTTGATCATCCATTGAAACAAATGTCCGTGTTAATGTGGGCGTGGTTGTGAGCGTGAGATCGGAGCATGGTAAACTTCCCTAAAACCGCGTGACATACGCAGGTACGGACACCGCGGAATCAAAACGCTTTAGTATGCATGATGCCAATGTATACAACTGATGAAACACGTTTTTTAATCTATGACCCGTGGAATATCGCAGTGACGAATCTGTCGCCATCTAACATCTACTGGAAATCCAGGTAAACATACTTGCGTGCACGCGCACATCCCCAGGTAACACGATCTCCAGTTGATCCATAACACCGGCCATGGCTGATCCTCCGGGCGCAGCGGCGACAGCTTGAAGCTCAAGCTGGACTGCGATGGTCGAGGACCTCACTGCACACGGTCCGGACGGCTTTCTGCTGCTGCTCATCTCTCATACTTAACAGTATCAAATTGGAGGATAGAGTGTCAGTAATGTATAATGATAAGATTAAACACTCAATTTTCAGTTAAAGGCATTTCGTTATTGAATTCAGAGATGTCATTGCACAGATACTATTTAAACTAAACTGAGCTAGACAATCAAATCGGCGATAATCGCTAGAAATTAAGTTTAGAAATTAAATTTAAATTATAGGGAAAACACAGTTAGACACAGACAATTATGTGCAAACATACTTGGTAATAAAGCTCTGATTTCTGAAGAAAACGCTGTAACATTTATAAGGAAAAACAATTATTTTATTTTTTTATTTTATTTATTTATGTTTTTTATTTTATTGCAGATACGGGGGGTGGGGGGGTGGGGGGTGGGGGTGGGGGGGTGGGGGTGGGGGGGTGGGGGGGGTACAATCCTAAAAAAGGACAAGTTATGGTATTATTCACACAGAGAAAAAAAGAAAAGCACAAAGATAAAATTACAACATCTTTTAAGAAAAGTAAAGAAGAAATACACAAAAAAATGTCACTTTTTTATTTATTTATTTATTTGTTATTTGTACTACCCGAATTCCGGAAATGTTGGGACATTTTTAAAATTTGAATAAAATGAAAACTAAAAGACATTCAAATCACCTGAGCCAAGATTGTATTCACAATAGAACATAGATAACAGCAAATGTTTAAACAATTTTACAATTGTTACTATAGAAAATTAAAAATTTTATGCACAAAATGAGCTCATTTCATATTTGATGCCTGCTACAGGTTTCAAAATAGTTGGGACGGGGTCATGTTTACCATGGTGTAGATCTCCTCTTCTTTTCAAAACCGTTTGAAGACGTCTGGGCATCAAGGTTATGAGTTTCTGGAGTTTTGGTGTTGGAATTTGGTCCCATTCTTGCCTGATATAGGTTTCCAGCTGCTGAAGAGTTTGTGGTCGTCTTTGGTGTATTTTTTTTTAATGATGCACCAAATGTTCTCTGTAGGTGAAAGATCTGGACTGCAGGCAGGCGGACTCTTCTACTACGAAGCCATGCTGTTGTAATAGCTGCAGTATGTGGTTTTGCATTGTCCTGCTGAAATACACTTAGTCTGGATGGGCGCATAAGTTGCTCTAAAACCTTCCAAAGTTCTTCCATAGTGCCTTCCAAAACATGCAAGCTGCCCATACCATATGCACTTACAGTGTGCATCACCATACCATCAGAGATGCTGCTTTTGAACTGAATGCTGATAACACGCTGGAAGGTCTCCCTCCACTTTAGCCCCTGTGACAACAAGCTTGGACCCCCTTGTGGCCCCCCTAAATGTAGAGTGTGAAATTATTTTTACAAAACTTTTTTTTCGCGATCGTTTTTTACATCCGTTATTAGACCTATTAGACCGTGGCACCGCGGAACAGAAATGTCACTCACACATTTTCTAGAGGGGCTGTTTAAAGCGGAACACAACAGTGCGTAGAACATGCATCTGCAGAGCTGTGTCTGAAACCGCTCCCTATCCACTATATAGTGCACTATATCGGGTGTCAGCCATTTTGTAGTGCTGTCTGAATTCTGAGTGAACGACTTCATTCCCTACATTCGTTCACTACTTTTTACCCACAATGCATTCTGATTTCGAGTGTACCGATGTACACTCGCTGAAGCACTATTTCCCACAATCCAATGCGGAGAACCGACCCTGATAGCACACGTACATCTCGGAGACGTCTATTTGACGTCTGCATTTACATCTGCAAGACGTATTTTTTAGGGTGTTTGCTCATCTGCAATACGTCTATAGGACGTCTCCTTTTAGATGTCAAATAGACGTCTATTAGATGTCTTTAAGATGTTTATGATTTAGAATGTATGTAAAACTGACATCTGAAAGACGTCTGTCAGACGTTTGTAGACTGCAGATGCTTTCCAGATCAAGAGATCTTTAACAGACATCTTACAGACGTACGTGTGCTATCTGGGGACGAGCTGTTAGAACAAGCGGGAGCGAGCGAGTTTGAACGAGAGATGCCGTTTAATTTACAAAAATTATGAATTTGGTGGATTTTAAAAAATGTTCGTTGGTAGCGTATTCATTCTGATGTCAAATTAACGGTCGCCTGAGGGCGCTCTACGGCCATCTTATTTGAGTGCAAAAACGTTGCTCGGGAGAGTTTCAAGATACAAACAATAAATACATACAATTATTAATATGTGCTGATGTGAGTTATCTAAAATGAGGTACATGAAATATAAAAGTACATCTAAGATGTTTTTGCAACAGCCAAGTCTCACGCGCAGTGTACACGTCACCGTCCGAATCCGTTCACTTCATTTCGTTCACTCCTTTCTGATATAGTGCACTCAACCGCCTTACACTATATAGGGATTAGTGAATGAGTGAACGAGTGAGCCATTTCAGACACAGCTCAGGTTTTTTTCTACTCAGAAGTTGGAAGTTTTGCGTGAATATTATAATAGGCCCTTTTCACATGACGTCACACAACTTCCCTTCTGACGCGAAGCAGGGTATTCTTACTTCCTCCAGCATAGGAAAGCGCTATAGCTACCAGCATGGAGTTCACCCAGACGCTTGTACTTCTGCCAAAAATATGGTTAGAGGATGACTGCCGCTGTCTACTGTCGTCCTTATTCAAGGCGAGGCGTCTGGCATCTCAAACTAATTTACCGAATACCGGTCGGCGAGATTTGCTGTTTGAAGTCGAGGAACACTCGCACTCTGGCACAATGTTTACTGTCTTTATTGCAGTTAGATGAAGTTGGTTAGATATATTTGTCAAATAAACAAACATTTTAGATATTTACATGTGGTAAAGGAAAGCCTTTTCATTCAGTAATTTATGTCCTGCTTAATACAGCGCCTTTATGTACAAGAATAGTTCAACATAACAAGCTTGTACTATTTAAATATAAATAAAATGGGGTCTATAATTTTCCCCATTATTTTTTATAACAATGTAATTCAGAAATACATATTTAATATATTAAGTTTACATAAAAAGCTTTTACTGTTAAAAACAAATGCGAATATTTGTGTAAATAAATGTAAAATGCACGTCATAGCTGTTTTTTTTTACATTACATTGCATGTAGCCTATAATGAAAATAAAATACAAACGATCATATTAATCAATAATAATTCACAAAGAAAAAACAGGGTATACATGTAGATAAAGTGAAAGTGATTTTAAGAATTTAAGTAATTGTGAAAGTTCAAAGTTCTGTAGCACTTTGCGGCAGTCCTTGTTGCATTGTTTCAATATTAAGCATTTTATTCTTGAACTGGATAATGGATTTCTTTTCAGACCATTTGCATTTATGGATGCCATGTAGTAAAAAGATTTAATACAAAAATATGATTTGTGTCCATGTCATTTTCCCATAGTAAATAAAAACATAATTGCACTGTTTGTCTTTTTATTGCCAAACTATACGGGGAATTTAATTTACACACAAATAAACTATCCAAGGAATGACATAAACCAAAATAAAAAAAAAAAAGATTTCAAGTATATATTTTGTGAACAGCCTACATAATCATTGTCATACAAATCTGAAAGCAAGCAAGCCTCCCATCTAAGGCAGATGCAGAAAAACCTTCGCAAAAGAATCCAACTAAGTACATTAACTATTAGCCTTAACTCTTAACGAACGCCATTCATATTTCAAGTTTTTCCCACATTTTCCCGAGAAGTCTCCGGTGTAATGGTATAACGGAAGTACAGATACACTGCTTTGCGGGAAAGCGGAAGTTAGCTGACGTCATTGTGAAAAGGGCTTATTGAAGACTTCAAGCAAAGAAGGAAATATAGAGGTAAGTAAAGTTGTTAATATGTTCTTGACAGAGCTTAACAGAAGGTTTTCTAGCAAAAACTGTGAAATAATGACTGGCATCCAAACTCTAAACCCTAAAAGTGATGGGTTTCTCAAAGAAAAGTCCCTGTTTCCATTTGCTAGAATGTATGAATCAAATATTGAGGACTTGGGGCATGAACTACATCAGTTCAGAAGAATTTTAGAAAGGAAAATACAGAGTGGCATGCAGAAACCCTCCAGTGTAGTAGAGCTGGCATTATTCATTGAACCTTATAAAGAAGTTTTCTTTGAGCTCTTTAAACTATGCAAGATAGCTGTTTCAATCCCTGTTAGTACTGCATCTTGTGAACGGAGTTTTTCTGCACTAAAGCTGGTGAAAACCTATCTCAGGTCCACAATGTCAGATGACAGATTAAGCAATTTAGGTGTTCTAAGTATTGAGTCAAGGAGGGCAAAGGCCTTAAATCTAGACGAATTTACTGATCTTTTTGCAAAAAAACACAAAAATCGTAGAATACAGTTAATGTGACTGATATAATATCAGTGATATTGAATATGTAATGCAAATGTAAAAATAATTAAAATGAAAGTTACTGTGACATACTGAATATGTAATGCAAATGTAAATATATAATGGAAATGCAATTACAGTTACTGTGACTAATACTGAATGTAATGCGAATGTAAAAAATAAAATGTAAATGCAAATTCATTGTTGAATGATTATATCCATGGTATTTTGCCTGTTAATGCCTGCAGTGCAGAAAATGATATGACAACAATAAGGTCTAAATGTAACTGGCCCCTCTAACAGTACACCTGGCCCCCCCAGTTGAAATGGTCTAGAACCGCCACTGTTTAGCCCGGAGGACACGGCATCTGTGATTTCCAACAAGAATGTCAAATTTGGACTCGTCTGACTATAGAACACTTTTCCACTTTGAAACAGTCCATTGTAGATGAGCCTTGGCCCACAGGACACGACGGCGCTTCTGGACCATGTTCACATATGGCTTCCTTTTTGCATGATAGAGCTTTAGTTGGCATCTGCAGATGGCACGGCAGATTGTGTTTACAGAACTAAGTTAATATCACTATATTTGAATTTAACATTAAAATGTGACGTTTTCTGTTGTCAGAGCGCGCGCGCGCACCCTCTCTCTCCCTCTACACAAGCGCGTGTCCCAGGTCGTTGCCATGGAGACAAACCGAAACCATTAATGCTGTGGTGTAGCGAGAGTGCGCTAATCGCGGGAAGAATAAAATGGATAGTAAAAAAAAAAGCCAAGTTAAAAAAAAAGAAAAGCATTGGAGGATGACGCGGCCAAATGTGCCAAACTGACAAATATTTTTTTCAAGAAGACAAACGAGCACACGTGAACTGGCGACTCAAGCAAGCTACACTAGCAACATTTACAGTTATGCATTTGGCAAACGCTTTTATTCAAACTGACTTTGAAGGAATTTTTTAATTCGGTTTAGTATTCAGTTTTATTCAGTTTTTTTTTTTCTTTTGATTGTCTGTTTCAATTAAATGTAAGTGATTTTAGCCTGTTCTTTCTTTCTTTCGAGATGCTTACTGATTTTCCATTTAGTTATTGATGACTGCCAAGAATTTCAATTTTGAATTGAACTTTTTTTTTTTTAATAATAATGTTACAGTTGTATGTTCTGTTGCAGAAATGTTTCATATAATTTATTTCATTATTTTATTTATTACATTGACATGGATATAAAAAAACAATAGTGCAAAAAGTATATTTCTTACTGCACTATTTTCGTTTGAATGCAAACCATTTTTTTCATAATGTAACAGTTGGACTCTTTGTTGCAGAAAACTCAGTATGTGATTTGTTATTGATATTTATGGCCATATTTACATTATTCATATTTTTTATTGAAACGTGTCAAAAATAAATATAACAGGATAGTAAGAACAGATCTGTCACTTCATTGATCCAGATTCCCAGAAGCCACCACGGTGGGAGGGGGTTGGATGGGGACAGGTGGTGGGCTGGTCTTGAGCATTACACTCCCGGGCTGAAAATTGATCCCACTCCGGCCCTGATGACAGTGCAATTAACTATGCAGTCAATGGGACAGTCACAAGCCTCCCGGTTTTCATCTAAAATATCTCAAATTATGTCCCGAAGATGAATGAAGCTTTCACAGGTTTGGAACGACATGGGGGGTAAGTGATTAATGACAAAATTTTAATTTTGTGGTGGAGTATCCCTTAAACACAGAAAGAAAAAAAACTACAATGTGCTTTTCAGAGGTAAAGATATATTTGACCCAATATGTACTAATAAATATATTAAACAGTATTTTTTTTATTTCCATCACAAAAAAAAAAAAAAAAGTTACCCCAGAAGAAAAATAAAATTATATACACACACACACACATATATATATATATATATATATATATATATATATATATATATATATATATATATAATATGAGTTTCTTATTGAATAATATACATTGTAAGAAAGCTTGGAAATAAATATTAAAAGCAAAGATTTACCAAGATTTGTGAAATCCCAGAGGGGTCACAGTTAGATCTGTTTTAAAATAGAGATCTATTTTAAAAGTATTCATATCTTACATATTTAATTTAGTTTATTTATTACAGTATATTTTATATATTTTAAACTGTGATCTTATCTCATGACTCCCTCTTGAGGCTGCATTAGGACTGAAACTATACCATGACACTGTCATATACTATATTTAGAATTAAATTTAATGAATTTTCTTGTCATCTTCAGGCTTATATTATAATGTACTGTATTTAGAAAAATACGTTAAACCCACTTAAGTAAAAAAGTCTAAGATATGTCATGATTTCCATGTCTACTACGTATTAACAATATACAAAAGTTTCATGAAGATACAAAAAAAATAAATAAATAATTAAATTAAAATTTTAAGTGGGGGACGTCAATATGGCCATGAATTTCATTACAACTACATAATCACAATATACAAAATCCTAAAATATATGAAGTCTATCTATCTATCTATCTATACTGTAAAAAAAATTGCCAGGAATTTACAGGATTAAACAGTATTATTTTACAATATATTACTGTATTCAGAAATGTGACAGCAATTATACTCGACATACAAAACACAGCAATGGTAATACTCAAATAAACACAACATTACAAAATAAACCAACAACACAAACTGCTAAAAGTGAACCAAAAAACAAGTTCAACAGCACAAATAAAACAAGAATGAAAAAAAAAAAAACTAAACTCTACAGCATGATCTATTCGTGCTGCATTGCATGCTGGGAACCTTTATCGTACATATGAACTGTAGAAACACAGTATGATGCTGTTTGTTTACAATAAATTTCTGAGAGTGCAGTTAGATACAAGAGAAGTCCCGCTGTGAAATTACTGTGAAAGTCATGCAGTTATTAACCTGGAATATACTGTAATTTCACACTAAATATTTACAGTGCAGTTAGTATGTCCAATCTACTTATTTTAAAAAATGTTCCCATGAGACTGAAAAACAAATTCTAGGCTGAATGAAAATTAATAACAAAAATCCTTCACATATGAAACTGCTGGATCGGTGTCAGCATTAATATCCAGGAGACAGTCTTGTTCAGGACGTGTTGTTTTGATTCACTTGTTTGGAGCTTGTGGAGTTTCCACTGTCAAATACTGTACAATATAGAGAAAGATAAAATACACTGAGATCTGCTTTAATACAAGATAATAAATGAAAGCATTGAATCAATAACTTACTATAGTGTCTTCAGTTTATCCTCCAGTAGAGCAGAGAGCAGCTTCACTCCTGAGTCTCCTGGTTTATTACGGCTCAGATCCAGTTCTGTCAGGTGTGAGGGGTTTGATCTCAGAGCTGAAATCAGAGCAGCACAGCCTTCCTCTCCAATACTGCAGTTAATCAGCCTGCAGAGAGTGAAGAACATGAATGATCTCTGAGATTGTGTTTAAGCTTTAGGCTGAGAGTGTGTTTGTATGAGTACTACTTTTCTCTCTCAGGATCGGCGTTATATAGAGATTTTATCTTGCCAGCAGCTGAGACATTCATTTAACTGCACTCTACCCACATGATTCCTGATTGTGATGCTGAACTAGTTTATCGTTTTCACTCTTCAAACTGTTTGTAGTTCTATACAGGTGATAATGTTCAAATAAGAGTAACATTATAGTATAACTATGACATATAAGTCTTGTAAGGGTCATTAATTGGCTCAATGATGAAATCCAGCGGCGTGGATGAAGGTGTAATGTGTGAAGGTCTACTATTCGTGCTTTAATCTGACTCCAATTTTCAAGTGATAATTAAATTTAGAATGTGTTTCTAATTAGCAGTGTTGGGCACGTTACTTTAAAAAAGTAATTAGTTATAGTTACTAGTTACTTCTCACAAATAGTAACTGAGTTAGTAATTGCGTTACATCATTATAAAAGTAACTAATTACCAGGGAAAGTAATTATTGCGTTACTTTTTACAAAATGTCAAATAACTTTGGATGCCCCCAATATTAAATATGTTAAACTAATGAAATAGACACTAAAAAGAATAAATTATTATTATAAAACATTGTACATTAATCTACACTATTTATCTCCTGACAATTAGTATCAGTCAGTCAAGCATTATAATATAATATTATGATATAATTTTATATTATATGATGATAGAACTTTAGTAATTTGAATAACCAAGTATGAATGCATATTTGTCATCAATATAAAACGCACTAAGAATTAATGAGCTGCTGGGTTCATGAATATTAATCACGTTGTCTGAGTTCGCTCGAATTGATTTGCTGAAATCAAAATAATAGGGGAGCGCCAGATTGTCGTTTGCACATTAGCCCCGCCCACAACCAGAGAAAGCGGCAGTTCTTAAAAGCTGAAGAATTCCAAAGGAACTCCGTTATTTTGACAGGAAAATACAACACAGAATATCGTTTACATGTAGCGCGTCAATTCTGCATGTTATGAAAAACTCTCTTGCTCTGTATCTTTCTTTGTGTGCGTGTATGTGAGAGAAAGCGACTGCGAGGCGTGCGCTTCACACTAGAGTTTACGGCACGTCAAATACAGCTACACTGCGCATCCATTCAGATGAACTGAAAAATTAAATTCTAATAATATAATATAGTAACGCCACATTTTATTGTCAGTAACGGTAACGGCGTTGTAACGGGGGAAAAAGTAATTCGTTTGATTACTCGTTACTGAAAAAAATAACGCCGTTAGTAACGCCGTTTATTTATAACGCCGTTATTTCCATCACTGCTAATTAGTAACTAATTAGAAATATTGGTTAATTTTACTTGAGATATTTGATTATTCTGGAAATCCTATACTTCCAATTATTCATTCATCAGGGACCTGATGTCGTATTTGAGTCTCACTCCGACCGGAGGTCATGAATCTCACGATCACAAACTCGTCTGAAAGTCTGAACTTAGTCAGAGGTGCAAGGTTAACCTATACTTTAAGTCGGGCCACCAACTGCTTGCTCAGAACAAAAAGTGTAGTTTCGGTCACTTCAGTGCAACTCGCTAATTCAGTGACAGACAGAAATCAAAAGGTCTCTGATGACGTGCTACTGCTCCATTCATCCATGAGCCTTTAGTCTGTTCTGTCCTGGACACAGATTTGAGGAAACATCAGCCTCCACATGATCTGCTAGTCATAATCATTTCAGAAGAGCTCAGAATAAATCAAATATTACATTTTATTTGTCAGGTAAAAATGTATCATACTAATTAAATAATTAAACAATGAGAATCCAATTCAGAGATAATAAATACATAACACCAATTGTTCAAAGATGAATCTAAGAGTGAGAGGTGCATTCAGCACATTCAGTATAATCATTGTATTTGATCATTTACATTTAAAGCAATCTTTCACCCCAAAGTAAAAATAATGATCATAATGTAATTGAGAAAGAAAGAGAAAAACAGCTAAAATCAATAATTAGTAGTCATGTGTTATAAATATGTCTGTATAAATATATCAATAAAAATATGTCCGATTTGAAAAGTGTGTTTTCTTTTATAAAATGAAGGCTATTCACTTAACGCTTGTTCATAGTTTCTGTGATATATTTATGTTTACAATTTTTTTCATTTGAAACACTAGGGACTCCGTAGCTCAGTAGTGCTGAGGAATGATGGGATTGTTCTGGCAGCAGTTTTGCGGACGAAGAAAAGTAAAGATGTTGCTTAAAAAAGATCCTTCGTCTCAAGTGTATTCTTTCAGTTAGATACACAACAGAAAAATTGGCGAGGAGGATAAAGTTATGCTCTGATAATGGCGCTCATTGGAAGTAAAGGTGAATTTGCTCTGAGAATCTTGTTCAGCTTACATTAAACGGCTGGAACAGTTCTTTGTGGGGAACGACGTACAGTAAGTCAGGAGAAGCAGGTCACAACACTCTTGAGCGTAATGGGAGCAGCTACCTGTGTCAGAATCGAATCTGATGTTTGCACGTGTGTTTGAGATCACATTGAGCATGGAGACGGCTGAGAAAGACGCCGCAGTTAAGAGGACATGACTCGCACTCGGGTGTTGTTGTTGTGTGCACACAAAATCATTCCTCAAGTAGCGCTACACATAACTTATTGACTTCATTCATTCGATTCGTCGCTGCTGCTCCTCGATTCACTGCAATGTCCAATTAGACTCAAATCCACAGCGAAGTCCAGTGATTAGTCCATTAAAATTTCAAAAGGTTACAATGTAATGCGTGATAATCCACAAAGAAGCATTTTTTGACAAATATAGTGACATAAATAGCCATTTTGTCACTTGAGGTGTTGTAGGGTAGTTTCTGACCCGTGAGATCCAAACAAGAAAAGTCATCCTCCAAATACTGCTTTACCAGATTTATTCATCACACAGCTCGTACAGGTCATTTCAACTCACAGCTCCTCTGCACAGTGCACGTAAAATCCCATCCGATGCCTTTCCATATTTACCTCCAGACACGGTCAAAACATGTTGTGCTTCCCTCTAATTACACGCCTGACTTTCTTACTCTTTGCCTACCTATATACTCATTAAGGCCCACACTCCACCCAGTGGTCAAAAAACAGAATTACAACAGACATTATGACTCTTACAATGTCTCCTAGACGGGATTTTTTTCGGAACTCTAAAATTGAGAATATTGTCTGGAGAAGAGCTTGGTTAATTACTTTTAAATATTGTATTAATAATAAAATAAAAGGAATACACTTCAAAATTCTACATACTATTTACCTTCTAAATCTTTAATATCAAGATCCTCTGATGTTGATGATATATGCTGTTTTTGTAATAATGAGAAAGAGATACTGACTCACTTATTTTTTGATTGTAATGTTTTGGATTGATTTGGCAGATTTTATATTTAATTTAATGAATATTAATTATTGCTTTACTTTAAGGATGTTATCTTGTATTATGAAAATAAAAGCAATAAGGAGAACTTTTTATTTTATTAGCAATATTTCACATACATAAACACAGATTTCTTAATTCATCTCCTATGTTAAATTTGTTTTGTTCTGACTTTGACTTTTATATTTCTTCAGTAAGACTGTTAAAAAACAAAAAGTCTGTGAAATGTTTAAAATACTATGATACA
>CM071959.1:29505000-29510000 GCA_036784905.1 Acrossocheilus fasciatus | reverse complement strand
TAAGGCATTATAATGAATGCATAATGCATTATGAAAAAACCTTATAATGTGTTATAAAATCTCATGAATAATCATAACAACAATTATAATACACTATACAGTCCCTCCAGTTTTTCGCGATTCCGCGATCGCTGAATACAATGCAAAAGAAACAAAATGTCGCATTTTTTTGTGATCCTGCATAATTTGTCATTTAACCGCAAAATAATCGCAAAACAAATGAATAAAAGACCTCACATAACATAAAATTATAATCATCTAACTTAATTATTTTACGTTACGTGGATTCAGATGTTGTTCACGTGTAAAACTTCGTAACGCCATTGGATCATCAAGCTCTCAGCGAAAGCCTCCATTCAGCCTGGAGGAGACAGATCTCCGCTTTTTCGCAATGAAAGGGTAAATAAATAACTGATGTTTGAATAGTACAGCGTTTTCTTTACTCAAACACTACGTCTGTAAAGGCTATGTTTTTGTGTGCTTGAAGAGCGGAGAAGAAGTAGGTTATTTGCCGTCTAGCCAATATACAATGTACGTTTTAAATATCCTGTGCGCGCTTAATTTGAGATTTTGACCAATGTATTAAACAACAAGAACAACTAAGCGCCCATCTAGCTACAATAAACGTCATATAACCTGTAAAAGTTGATGAAAGCATATGTTGCGATGCACTTGCTGCCTCAGATAACAGTCACAGCCGTTCTAATGACACTCCATCTCCGTCATTCGCTGCTCAAACACTTTGTTAACTCCATTTGAACTTGAATTTCATATAATGTTAAGTGCATTAAGTGCACACTGATCAGTAAAGTCTGATACAATACCAGCGCTGACGACGCAGTGTTTTTTAAATTATTTAATTTTTTCCCTTTCTATTTTTTATATATCAATATATAATATATCAATATATCAGAATTTATTAAGAGACCATACCAAATGTATGAATTGGATTTACAAGCAGTATGTACAGCTACAATACTTATTTGTTAATGTTTACATAGGTAAGGTTGAAAAAGGGTCCTAAGGTTGTTTTAAAAGTTAAAATGTTTCAGAATTGACTAAGAGACCAAAATAAACCAGATTTATGCATTTTGTTTGTTATTTGTGAATATTGTGCATCTAACACAATACATAATCTGCACGTTTAATAAACTGCAGCTGGTTCAAAATCGCATGCGATTAATCGTGCATCCCTATTGGGACACTTAATTTCCAGCGATATCGTCTACATGATTGCACAAATACTATTAGAACTGAACTGAGCTGGATGATACATAACTGAATTCAGTAATGAAATACCTTTAACTGAAAATTGAGTGTTTACTATTGTCCTTCTGCACTACCGACACACTGTTTTCCTATTTGATACTGTAAAGCTGCTTTGACACAATCTGTATTGTTAAAAGCACTATATAAATAAAGGTGAATTCACTTGAGTTAATCTGGTAAATGAGATATCATAATTTAAAAGAAAAAAAAAAAATCGCAAATTTGTCACAAATTTATGGAAATTACCACCACAAAATCAGTCATTTTGATCACAAAAATCACACAAAAAAATCGTGAAATCCTGGAGGGACTGATTATAGTACTTACGTATTTGTGGTTATAACTTTTAAGAGTATGATTATTTATAACACACAATGAACACTATATTAAATCTACTTCATTTATAATGAACTATATCATAGCTTGACATTGTTTATTTAAGATCTGCACAGTACCTTACTACATCTGCAGTGTTTATATATATATATATAACACTAATTGTATTAGTAGACTTAGGTCGGGGAGGTAGACGGTTCACATACTTGCAAAGTATCCTAGACTCAGTTTGTCTGTTGAGGAACCATCAAAATAAAGTGTTAGCATACAGTATATTCAGCAGACACACTACTAATACTCTCATGACGGCTAGTTGACATGTAGTTACAGAGTTATTTATCAACAGCTGTCTAAAGGGTCCCGTCAAAATAATCAAACTGATATTATATTTAAAAAAATGTTCAAAGCAAATGTGTCATATTACATATTCATCTGATCTGATATCTGATCTTATGGCTGTTTGAGAAAAGAAATATATATTATTGTTATTATTATTACTTATAAGTGGTCTTTGTCTGCTTTAAGCAAAGTAACATAAGTAACGTGGCAAGATATGAGACTTATACTACATTATAACTATGATAAATATAATCCATTGTAACTTAAGCGGATGGATCGTGTTCATTGTGTTATAAATCATCATACTCTTAAAAGCTATAACCACAAATAAGTAACTATTATAATACATTAAAACTGTTCTTATGAATATTCATGAGATGATACAGCATGTTATAAAGTTATTTATAATACATTATGCATTCATTATAATACCTTAAGAATACCTTTATAATGTATAATAAAGACGGGCTTCATAGAAAGTTACCAAAAATCCTTTCTTTGCTACGTCAAAATCTAACGAGTCAAATCTTACATCTGACGCCTGAATACTATGGGATTATTCACACACACACACACACACACACACACACGCACGCACGCACGCACGCACGCACACGCACGCACGCACACACACGCACGCACACACACACACACACATAGGCGTAATGCTTTTTCTACTGTACAGACCGTATATTCTATTGTCCTACACCAACCCTACACCTAAACCTACCCCTTACAGGAGACTTTCTGCATGTTTAGATTTTCAAAAAACTTCATTCTGTGAGATTTATCAGCTTGTTTACCCTCAATTTAGGTCTCCACCGTGACACGAGTCCCCATGAGTCTGTGTGTAATTGCTTGTGGTGTTCCTCATTTTTAAATGAATACATGCTAAGTGAATAAATGTACATATTTTGTTATTTAATTTGATGTAATTCCCTCTTTTTTTCAATGAACACTACACAGAATCTCACAGCAACTGTGGTAATAACAGGAGACCCATTCGGTGAGCAGCACTGCAGATTCTCCTGATGGTGAGGAGCTGCTGACGAACCTGCCGACATGAGTTTACCTTACTATGAGTGCCTATTCAACATTATACAGAAAAGCTATTAAAATACACTAAAGTGCACTATTTTTCTACAGTGTCTGTTGGAGGAGATCATGGACCCTTTTCACAAGACTGATGATGCATTTCAGCGGTCATCAGCATCGAAAATCCTCGATTTTTAAAAAATAATTTTATATATATATTTTGATTTTTAAAAAATGATGTACATTTATAACACTATACTTTGTATTATATCACATTTCTATCAAATTACAAAAAAAAAAACTAGTTAACGCAAACGCAAGGGTGTTTCTAACGCAGTGTCTGTGGGAGGGACGGTAAATTTGACATCCTTCTCTCTTCTGACTGCTGTTATCAGTCTCTGACCATTTTTTTCCTTTGATTGAAAGTCGTGAAAATGCTATCGCAGAGTTTTTCTTTTGCTATTTGAATAATAGCAAGAACAATAAACTAGTGGGAGGGGTGGGGGGTGCAAATATTAAAGAACTGAAATGAGGAAATGGTGCCTCGAAGGTGGTTCCTGACCATTCTTAATAAAAGGGTTCCTCCAGGAAGCATTAAAGATCCTCAGAGAACCACCTCTTTTAAAACGGTGCCTAGAGGCTCTACAGAGGGTCCCGCCGGCGCGGCAAAGTGAAGAACCCCAAAAGGTGCCTCCAGGAACCTTTAGTTTTTACAGTGTAGTCTCTTTAATCAAATTGGTGGCTTGAAATTTCTGTTAACATGTGATTATAATATTTCTAAAATCCCCCTCAAATTATCCAAATTTCATCAGCAAGCCCTCCTCGGTTGGAAAATTTGTTACTGTCACAATTTCTCTCCTCACACCTCTTGGAAATATAACTGCTTCAAATAAATCTTTATTTTTAACAAATTGTTTCAACAGAGACATTAATCATCTTATAAAAATGTTTGACAATTCTGGGAATCTTTTAACTTACGAACAATTCATGTCGACTTACAGTTTTCTCGTACAGTTTAGGGAATTTAATTCAGTTATTAAAGCTATTCCTGTAACACTTCGTCAACTTGTCAAAAGTCACATTTGTTATAATTCTTTATCTGTGACAAACCCAAAATTAATTTTAGAAGGTGTTGAGCTAACTGAGAAAAAATGCAATAACAAACATATTTGTAATATTTTCCAAAAACAAAATAAAATATCTCCTAGAGGGGAATTTTTTCTGAACTCTAAAATTGAGAATATTGTCTGGAGAAGAGCTTGTTTAATTCCTTTTAAATATTGTATTAATAATAAAATAAAAGGAATACACTTCAAAATTCGACATACTATTTACCTTCTAAATCTTTAATATCAAGATCCTCTGATGTTGATGATATATGCTGTTTTTGTAATAATGAGAAAGAGATACTGACTCACTTATTTTTTGACTGTAATGTCGTAAACAAGTTTTGGATTGATTTGGCAGATTTTATATTTAACTTAATGAATATTAATTATTGCTTTACTTTAAAGGATGTTATCTTGTATTATGAAAATAAAACCAATAAGGATCTAGAACGTATTGTTAACATTTTTATTTTATTAGCAATATTTCACATACATAAACACAGATTTCTTAATTCATCTCCTATGTTAAATTTGTTTTGTTCTGACTTTGACTTTTATATTTCTTCAGTAAGACTGTTAAAAAACAAAAAGTCTGTGAAATGTTTAAAATACTATGATACACTCTTCAATCCCCCTGGTACTCTGTAATAGCTCACATTCAATTTTAACGAATAAGGATATGCTTTTAATTTATTTTATTTATGTTTTTTCTTTTGTCACATTTGTTTATATTTTGTATTGTTAATAAAAAAAAAAAAAATCAAGCGGGAAGAAGTGCTATAGATGTCACGGCAAAAATCACAGCGCTCAGGTATGTCATTTCAAAGATGCTAAATGCCATAACTGCAGGAAAACTACTGAAGCTGGAAAGCGCCGCTTTTCTATCGTGAAACGTGAATGTGGCGAATCTGC
>CM071959.1:29390000-29500000 GCA_036784905.1 Acrossocheilus fasciatus | reverse complement strand
TTGGCATTTACTCAAGGCATTGTGCTTCGTGAGGAAGTCTAACAGTCTGGTGTTTAAGATGCTGCAGAGAACCTTCCCCAGGTTACTGTTCACACAGATGCCTCGGTAGTTGTTGGGGTCTAGTTTGTCTCCGTTCTTGTGAATGGGGCTGATGAGGCCCTGGTTCCAGATCTCAGGGAAGAACCCGACACACAGAACATCATTGAACAGTTTTAGCATGGCCAGTTTGAAGCTTTGGTCAGTGTGTTTCAGCATCTCGTTCAGGATGCTGTCGACACCGCAGGCTTTCTTGGGCTCGAGGACCCGTAATTTGTCTTCTAATTCTTTCATTGTTATAGGGAAATCTAATGGGTTTTGATTCGCTTTAATCGATCTTTCTAAATTGTCTAGTTTATTAATTATTTCATTTTGATTCGAATTTTGAATTTCGGTTGGGCTATATAATTCTTGGAAATGAGTTTTCCACGTCTCCCCATCTTGGATGGCCAGAATTTCTTGATTTGGTTTGTATAATAATTTCCATTTATCCCAAAATTTGTGTGAATTTATAGATTTTTCAATTTCTTCAAACTGGTTTTGCAAAAACTGTGCTTTTTTCCGCCGGAGTGTGGCTTTATATTGTTTTAGTGTCTCGCAGTAATGAAGGCGGAGGTCCAGATTATCTGGTTGTCGGTGTTTTTGATTTGATAAATTTCTGAGTTTTTTTCTCAGAGCCTTACAGTCCAAATCAAACCATTTGTCAGTGTCTAAACATTTTTTCTTTGGTTTAACAATGGTCAAATTACTTTTTTGTGCTGTTTTGTATAATATGTTGTTTAGATCTTGTACTTCTTGATTGATGCCGAATTGGTTTTTAGGGTACGCCTGTGTTTGGAATGAGTGTAAGAGGAACTGTATTTCTGGAGATTCAACAGCATTGATGTAATTAGTGGCGCTGTCTTCTGTCCATCTGAGTGACATAATTTTGATCATTTGATACGGTGTCCTGATTGGTGTGGGTGATGTTTCAGATGGCTTTATATAGAGTGTGATTTGGCTGTGGTCTGAGAAGGGTTTCAGGGGTTTGACTGTGAATGCTCTCAAAGAGGAAAGGTGGAGATCTGTGATGGTGTAATCTACGGTGCTGTTACCGAGAGCTGAGCTGTAGGTGTATCGGCCGAGCGAGTCTCCTCGCAGTCTTCCATTGACGATGTACAGAGCCAGTCCTCGGCAGAGCTGCAGCAGCTGCCGTCCGTGAGCGTTCACTGTCTGATCACAGTTTTCTCTGGCGGGGTAAGAAGGGTACAAGTGGTTATTGCCGGTGATGAATCTGGTACCGTGTGATTCTAAGAAATCTAATTCTTCTCCGGTTCTAGCGTTTAAATCACCCATAAGCAGTACATTTCCCTGGGCCTGGAAATGGCTGATTTCTTGTTCAATGTTTTGAAAGGCTTCCTCTTGGAAGTACGGAGACTCGAGGGGGGGTATATATATGGCACAAAGGAAAACAGGCTGAGATGCTGATATTATTCCTTTTTGTATTTTCAGCCACAGGTGGTATTGATCTCTTTTAGCTAATTCTATCGCCAGTTCAGATTTAATCCAGATGATCATCCCTCCCGAGTCTCTCCCCTGTGTGACTGATGTGAGTTTGACTGATGGTAATATCATCTCTCTGTATCCCGAGGGACAGCCAGTGAACACATCTCCTCTACACCAGGTTTCCTGTAAGATGATGACATCTATGTCTTCAAGTTCTTTCATAAAGTCAGAATGTCTACTTTTTAGGCCAAAGACTGAGGAGTATAGACCTTGAATATTCCATGTGGAAAAACTAAGTGATTTCATCACAAACTTTTAAAATAATTGGTATGGTTTGTTTGCCATTTTGAGAAAAGAGAATGATACAAAAAATACAATAGAATTTTTAAAATAATGAATGACGGAAGTAATGTTAACATCAACAAATCCATTTTAAATTACGAAGCCACTTTGTTAGTGTAAGTGTACATGTAAAGGAATTTTTTTTTTTTTTTTTTACCACTGTCTACTGTGTGTGAGTAAGTGTGAGCAGATGATACTCAGCATGTGTTGTATGTCGTGGAGTTCAGTGTTAGCTCGGCTCGCTCCTCCGCTGACAGCTTGGGCGTAGCTCGGTCTGTCTGGCTGGGCCGGGCTCTGCTGTGGACGGGCTTCAGCCGCTGGAGCGTTGGGGCTGTTATAGGACAGTCTCTGTCCATATGGATCCGCTCTGGGCGCTGAAGCTCTGTGTGGACCTCCGGGAGGTGAGGCTCTGGGCGCTGAAGCTCTGGGCGCTGAAGCTCTGGGCGGTGCTCTGGACGGGGCTCTAGATGAGGTGTTGGCTGGGATGTAATTTCCTGAAGTGTGTCTCGTTGGGTTGGCTGGGTTAGGGCTGGTTCTGCTTGTTTGGTTGGTTCTGTTTAGAGCAACGTCTTTGAGTCTCTTTGCAAAAATATGTACCAGGTTCTTATAAAGGTGGACGTGGTCATATAGGCAGTCGGTGTCCAGGTCTGGATGGTGGGCCAGGTGTACGTTGGGCAGGAGGGCACAGTGTCTGGAGATGCTAGAGTTTATTTTATTAATTGTTTTTGGATGAAAATCTTTCCTCTGGAGTAGAGTGGACAGGGTGATTTTTGAGTTGGGGAAGGTTTCTCTAGCTTTGTCCACGACGGCTCGGAGGGAGTCAGACACTCGGTCCTGTTGGCTCCGCAGGTCGTTGGTGCCCGTGTGGATTATGATGTGGCTGGGCCGGCCTAGCTGGGGTTCTGTCAGGAGCTCCAGGGCTTTGTCAGTGGTGGGACACCAGAATTTAACAGCTCTGTGTCGGGGGAAAAGTTTCTTTATATCAATGAATTTGCCGTTTGAATCGATGAGCAGAGCTACTTCAGGTTCCTCTGGACTGCTGTGAGACGAGGGCTGATGCTGTTGTGCTGGGGAGCCTGACAGGGGGCGCTGTGAGCTGTCTGGGTCGGGTCTCTCTGAGTCTGCGCTGAGGGGTGGGTGTTGACTCCCTGTGTTAGGTGACTTTGGATTGGAGGGCAGTGTTTGATCTCTGTGGGTCTGCGCTGGTTCTTCTCTGGCCAGGAGGAGTTCTCTCAGCTGCTCTTTCAGGGCCTGGATCTCGCTGTTCTGCTGCTCTCTCTCCTCCTGGATCTCTCTCAGCTGCTGCCTCATCTCTAGTGTGGACTGTTCTCTGTCCTGTAGCTGAAGTCTCAGTGCGGTCAGCTCACACTGATAGCTGTCCTTCTCCGTCTGAAGCGTTCTCATCTGCTGGGTGAGGGCTGTCAGTCTCTGTGTTTGGTGCTCTGTGTTCTGCTGGAGTTCAGTATGAGCTGCACATGTGTGTGACTGTTCCGTTTTTGTAGATGTTCACAGTTATCATAGTGCTATCGGGGTCTTGTGGTTCTCTGATTTTGACTTTCCAGCCGTTACAGATGCCTTCTTTTTTTACAGAGGGGTAATGTTTGATGATGGCTTTATGCCAGGCGCTGGGGTGATCAGAGAAGAAAATGAGGTTGCAGATTTCTCCAGTTTTAAATAGATCTGCAAACAGAGTCTCTGGATTGTTTGAGAGAAGTTTCTGCTTGTAGTTTTTCCTTGCAGAGTCAGATTTGATCTCAGAGGGATACTGTATGGTGGTGAGTGGGGAGCTCATCTGCATATGGCAGTGGGGTGATGGCAGCTCCTGCTCTGATTGGCTGATTCTCTCTGGCTCATTTGAATTGATACATTGAGGAATGTTAGAGTGTGGGCTAGCCATAGCTTTAGCTTTATAGCATTTTAGCTTATAAAAATACAAAAATGATCAATTTTATGCCCTTATATTTGGAAAAAATAAGCAAACAAGCCAAAAAAAGGTTTCCAGTGCAGTTTTGGTTGTACTCACTGCTTCTCTCTCCGTGAATAAGTGGATCTTCTCTTGTTTTAATTTTCCCTCCAATTTTCCAGCAGGCCGATTGCTAGAAGTTTGATGCTCTGATCCTCTGCGTTGATTATTTGGTTTGAAAAGCTCAAATATTGTATTTTCTGAGTTCTTTTCATGAAAGTTTTTGTCTGTATGTGGTATTCTTCTAGATTTTGTAGATTTTTAATCTATTTCTCATCTCAAAATAGCAAACAAAGAAGAATATCTAAGAGCTCATGCAGATCATGGCTCTCATGTCTCTGTCTCTGTCTCTGTCTCTGTCTCTGTCTCTGTCTCTGTCTCTCTCTCTCGTGTAAAAACAACATTCAAATGTCTCGCGCTGCCTCGTGTCTCAGTCGGGCTACAACTAGAATCTAGCGGTTGGGAACTGTAATTGCATTTTTATTTACAAAATGAAAGACAGTTGAATAATATCAATAATATATTATAATGTGTATGAATGTTACATTTAACAGCTTGTGGGATGCATGTCATCATATTATCAAATGCAAGTAAACTTTTAAAACATTTTAAATTATTTTTGGCATAATAAATAATGCTATATTTAATAATGCTGTAAAATAATTAAAATATAAAATTATGCTAATTTAAATGTTTCAAAAGTTCACTTGCATTTGATAAGAAGCTGCTGAGGCGAAAATGACATGTAAACAATGTTAAGGCTATTTTGTCTCTACTCATCTGGTCTGGTGTAGGGCTATAAGCCGTTAAAACCGAGCTAAACCGAGGCTACGCATTGAACATGTCAAAGAAATGAAACCAAACACCTTGCAATCACTCTTGACTTTGCTTACATGATTGAATATCATACATCTCACAAAAAACCACATGTATCTAAATTTAAGGTTATTTGGGCTAGAAGTGGGTTACTGTTAACGTTTGTATTAGGTGTGCACGCACACTGCTCATGTCATGTGTTATCTTCCTTTCCATAAAAGGACATATGCAAATAAAAAAAGTTAGTTCCGGTTTATCAGAATACAGACTGGTGAGCGTGTTTTTCCTCCGTGTATCTAAATGTAATTTACCGGTTATCATACGCGAAACGGCTGCACCAACAGGTTATGGGCCCAGAAGAGAAGCGGGTAGCCGACGGAATAGACTGTGTTTCGACGGAGATGATAAGAATTACAAACTTTAGGAAACTAAATTTCTAGGCCACATGCGTTTACTAGGACTGAAAGACACAGTGATATCAGAGCCCCCCACGCGTGGTGATGAAGAGGCTGCCAGCAGAAATGAGGAAGCGTATGCTGAACTGATTCAGTACCTGGATGACAAAAGTCTGTCTCTTGTCATGAGAGATGCTGCGGACGACGGTGGGAAAGCTGTACGGATTTTGTGGGCCTACTACGCTGGTAAAGGGAAGCCACGAATAATAAGCCTGTACACAGAGTTAACCTCCCTGCAAAAAACGGTGAATGAAAGTGTAACTGGCTATATTATTCGTGCAGAAACCGCAATCACAGCACTAAGAAATGCAGAAGAGACGCTTAGTGATGGACTTTTAATTGCAAATATATTGAAAGGTTTGCCGGATTCATTTAAACCATTCGCCGTACATATCACACAAGTGATGGAGACATTACGTTTGCAGAGTTCAAAACCAAGTTGAGGAGTTTTGAAAGCATGGAAAACTTTCATAACAGCGCCTGTGAAGATAACGTGATGAGAGCGAGTGCCTCGACCCCTGAATGGAAGGAGAGGGAAAGACTCGCATGTTCGGAGATTACGTGCTACAAGCCACTGATGAAGAGGACAATGACGAACACACATTTGTCTTTAAAGCAAGTGACTTCAAATCCTACAAGATACAGCGGAATGGACTGATGGTCGATACAGGTGCGACGCCGCATATCATTACAGATCTTGACAAATTCAAGCGATTTGACGACGAATTCCAGCCAGAGAAACACTACATCGAGTTGGCAGACGGGACCAGAGCGAGTAGCGCTGAGAAGAGGTGATGTGGAGGTGCACATGATTGACAGCGCAGGACATCAGGTGAAGACGACGCTGAGGAACGCGTGTATATCCCATCGTATCCTCAGAACATGTTTTCTGTTAAAGCAGCAACAACAAACAGAGCCTCGATCAACTTTCAACAAGGACAAGACGAACTCATTCATAAGGACGGTACTAAATCCTGCATACATGAATACAATAGACTGTACTCTCTGAACACTGTGAAGGAAGACAGCGATAGTTGTAACGGATGTTATGACATTCAAACCTGCCATGAAATCCTTGGTCACTGCAATATGATGATGTTTCCAAATTGCAGAATGTAGTTGAGGGAATGAAAATCAAGAGAAAGATTGACAAATCTAACCTAAACTGTGAAATTTGCACAAAAGGTGAATTTGTTCAAAGCAGAAACAGAGACCCTGATACACGAGCTAATGCTGCACTTGAACTAGTACACACAGACCTAGCTGGTCCAATTGACCCAGAGGGTAAAGATGGTTTCAAGTACGCTGTAGCATTTACTGATGACTACTCGAGTGCAGTGTTTGTGTATTTTTTAAAAGCTAAGAGTGACACTGCAAAGGCCACTGAATAATTAATTGCTGATACAGCCCCTTATGGGAGCATAAAGTGTGTTAGGTCGGATAATGGCACTGAATTCATGGCTAAAGAGTTTCAGTCACTGTTAAGCAAGAACGGCATTAGGCACGAGACCTCAGCACCGTATTCACCCCACCAAAATGGGACTGCTGAAAGAAATTGGAGAACCTTGTTTGAGATGACAAGGTGCATGCTCCTTGAGAGCAATCTGCCCAAGATGTTGTGGACCTATGCTGTTATGACTGCTGCAGTAACTCGTAACAGGTGCTACAATAACCGAATACACCAAACCCCATATTATGCACTGACAGGGAAGAAAACTGATCTTTCTAAAATGAGAGTATTTGGTTCAGCATGCTATGCGTACAAACAAGACAAAAGAAATTGGATGCACGGTGCTAAAAAGGGATTTTTGTAGGGTATGACAAAAACAGCCCTGCATACCTGGTTTATTATCCAGACACTGGAAAGGTTCTCAAGCACAGGCTTGTAAAATTCATCACAAGGTGTGTTACTGAACATCAGACACAGACTGACATTTCAATGTCAGATGATGATTCTCATGGGGATAGACATGTGTCCTCCCAGTCCAAACAGAACGTAGCTGATCAAAATTTGGTTAATTGCAGTTGGGGCCCCAGTGCACCCCCCCCCACACACACACACACACATACCACCCACACCACCTTTCATAGATAGATAGATAGATAGATAGATAGATAGATAGATAGATAGCCCTAGGCTATTATTTTTAGGCCCACATTATTATTATTATTATTATTATTATCATCAGCAGCAGCGGTAGGTAGGCCTATTATCATTACTAGGCTATTGTTATAATTGGCAGTAGCACCACACTTCTAATGTGAGCTTGCGGACATTATTATTATTATTATGAGTAGTAGTAGGCCTATCATCGTTAACTGTAGCCTATATTCTGACCAGTTTATTCGTTTATATATATATTAAGACCCCCCCCCCCCCCCCCAATGCTTTTAGGACACACTCAAAGAGGAAAACACCGTGGCAGGTGTTGATTTAAAAGTATGCACATTCCTACCTTAGGCTATTTGTAAATGAAATTCATCTCCAATCCTTCTTCTATCGTTTCAGGTTTATCCATAGTTAACTCGAATGCTAGAAAACAGCTGATTTTCCAAGTAAAAACCGCCAAATAACGTTTACACGTAGTTACGTTACGTAATATTCAGAGCGTGGGGAGATGTCCTGGTCTACGTCTCTGCATCAACTGAATGAATCTTTCTTTTTCTTTTTTTTTTTCATTCATTTTTTATTCCCAGTGAATAGGAGTTAAAACTCCCACCTGGATGACAATAATAGATCATGCAAAATACCAAAAATAAATAAATAAATAAAATAAAATAAATAATAAAATAATAATAATAATAATATCTGTAAAATATTGCAAGTAACGTTGCAAACAACAACAAAATCACAGAAGGACTTTAACTGTAAGTGACACAAGTATACGGAAAACAAAGGTATTGTTTCCTATTTTTTCCTGATGTTTGTTATTATTTCAAATTTTATATACAATTTTATAAACTTTTTTTTATTTATTTACTACTTAGGCATGTTGACAATAACGCCATCAACATTGTCAGTTTAGGAACCATGTTTAGTGAAGGGAGCAGATTGTCCGTGACTAGGCATTCTCCTCTTAGACCCGGTTTTGGCGGTTTTCAGATGCGGAAGTTAAATTCTCTCACAAAAACAACTCCAGAAGCCTTAATAGCGTATTTTAAAGTATATTTTAAAGAAAATCTAGTTCCTACATTATTTTTCTATACATCGACTCACTGGGGTCTCTACCCTGCAATATGCCCTTTAACCCCCTCAATCTGTATTATATTTTAGGGTTTCAAAAAATTCCCTCGTGTCCAAATTCAGCATGAAGGAGGCGGTCTGCTGCAGAAAGAGGCTTTTGAAAAGACTGCACTGTTCTCGATCATTAGAGGTATGTTTATAAAACACAACATTTACCAGAGAGCTTCTCTCTTTTTTTAATACACTGAACGGTGATGCACGATATATATCTCATTTTTGTTTTTAGTAGACATCCAAGCAAAAGAGAATGACTCCGTGTCACAATTAGAGTAATTAAAGTAAAACATTGTCAAAAAAGCTTTTCTTATGCTAATGTTGTCTCTTATTTGGCAGATGCTGTGATAGCAGTGTTTAAAAACTCTCTCTGCCGCTGTTTAAAAACTAGCCCTCGTTGCACTTTTGAAGTGCTGTTGTTTCAGCCGAACTACTCAGTGGTGCTTGCCTTGATCTATCGCCGCTCCAGCCAAACAAAGATTTTATCAATGAGTTTGCTGAGTTTCTGGGGGATATTGTTACTAGCCATGACAAAATCATAATCCTGGGAGATTTTAATATCCATGCTGTGACTCTAAATCTCACTCAAAAGAGTTTCGAAGTCTCATTGACTCATTTGATTTTGTTCAGTGGGTGTCTGGCCCCACTCATATTCAGGGTCATACTCTGGATTTAATTTTATCACGTGGTTTGCCTGTATTGGACATTAACATCTTAGACTCAGGCATGTCAGATCATTTGCCAATCTTATTTTCTGTACCTTCTACTGGAGCTACACATAAGCATCAACCTCGTGCACGGCTGACTCGTGTCTTTACCGATTGCTCTAGCAAGGATTTTACAGTTTTATATTCTGAATTACGTGCTAACCAGGACATGGACTCATGTTTAAGCAATCTAGATGCTGTTGAACATTTTAACTTTTCTAATTCTACCTGTTCTAATATTTTAGATGTTGTTGCTCCCCTTAAGAAGAAAAAGCATCAGCACGTCTCTAAGCCCTGGTTAGATGACGCCACTCGTTCACTCAGACAGACCTGTAGAAGGGCTGAACGTAAGTGGAACAAAGATAGATTACAAGTTTCTTATGAAATCCTCAAGGACCCCCTCTCGGCATTTCAGCGAGCTGCTAATGCTGCTAAGCGTAAATATTTATCTGAGTTAATTTTATGTAACAGTACTAGGCCCAAAGCCTTATTTTCAATTATTGATTCTGTTCTTAATCCCACTATTAATCATTTTCCGGAGGTATCTGATTCGGTTTGTGAGGATTTTGCGAGATCTTTTAATGATGAGGTTGTACAAATTAAATCTCTACTGACTTTGTCAGGCTATTCTTCACTTGATGTTCCTCTCTGCTCTTGTATTGTATTGTATAACCAGCTTCCCGGCAGCAACAGAGCTGGACTTGAGGAATGCAGCTGGGAAGCATTTTAAACAAGAAATAAAACCAATAATTAATAACTTCCTTTAAGTTCACTGTTGGTTGTTTTATTTGTTAAAATAAGTAAACCAACAAAAGGGTTAATATTTTTTTATGTTGTCATTTATCCAGAATGTTTTAATGTTAAGTGTGATAACATGCTCTTTTTCTTTTAAATATAAGATAATTAAAATATAAAAATGAAAAAATAAAATATTTTAAATAATTTAAGTTGTTAAAAATGTTTATTTTTCTTAATAAAAGCTGTATATTGCATTCTTTAGCTGTCTGTTTGATGTCTAGTCTATTGTTGGGCTATTATTAGACGTCTATTATATTTTCACTGACAGCCCAAATTCACTCTTGTTTTAGTCGAGACGTCAGGGCTGTGATTGAACGGCTATTAGACATCTTTTAAACGCAAAATAGCTTGCTGGTACCCCTCATATAACCGTCCGTTGCACACATCCGTCATGTTTGTAGTTTTTTAATACTTATTATCCGTGTTTGTAGTTTGTAAGTACTTTGTTAAAGCGCAATGGATTGTGGGCAATATTAGCCGTTAGAGGTGCACGGATCCACACTTCAGAAATCTGCCTGAAATAGTTGACCATCCGGGGATGCAATCGCTTGCTGGGTATTTACAAAAAACGTGATCATGTGACTTCTTATCTAGTTATCTAAACATCCCTATGAACAGTTTGCACAATACAGCTGTGTGTGACTGTAAATGTCTCTGAGTTTTGTGCGAGGCACATTATTTCTTCTGCACGGCCGCACAAACACACACACACACACACACACACACAAACACAAAGAAACATTTGTTTTATTCTAATCCAGTATTTGTATTTATATCAGAGAGTCACAACCCTGTTCCTGGAGACACCTCATCTTTGCACAGTTTGGATGAATCTCTTATCAAACACACTTGATTCAACACTTCAGGTCATTAGTAGAGCGCTCTGTGATGTTAGCTGAGTGTCAAATAAAGACCTCAAAATATACAGAAACAGTGTAGAGAAACACAGGCCTACTGTACACAATAAAGTCAATAAAACAAAGACAGTGTAAAATACTCACTCAATCTTTCTAGATGCTTTGATCACTGGCAGCAGCCTCAGGAGACATTCTTCTGATCGATAATATTTCCTCAGTTTAAACTCATCCAGCTCTTCTTCTGAGTTCAGCAGCACAAACACCAGAGCCGACCACTGAGCAGCAGACAGAGAGACGAAAGAGAGACGACGGTCACCTGTTCCTCTCAGGTATGTTTGTACCTCCTGCTCCAGTGAACGATCATTCAGTTCATTCAGACAGTGGAACAGATTGATGGATTTCTCTGGAGAGGGATTCTCTCTGATCTTCTGTTTGATGTGTTCAGCTGTTTCCTGATTGATCTGAGAGCTGCTTACTGTCTTTCTCAGGAGGCCTTGTAAGAGAGTCTGATTAGACTCTAGTGAGAGACCTAGAAGGAACCGCAGGAAAAGGTCCCAGTGTCCGTTCTCACTCTGTAAGGCCTTGTCCACTTCTCTCTTCAGTAAACTGGTCATTGTTGATCTGAACACATTCTTCAGTCCTGTGTTTTGTTCAGAAAAGGACAGCAGCTTGAATAAAGCAGCAAGAAACTCCTGAATACTCAGATGAACAAAGCTGTACACCTTCCCCAGCTGCAGTCCAGACTCCTCTCTGAAGATCTGGGTACAAACTCCTGAGTACACGGACACTTCTCTGACATCAATGCCGCTCTCTTTCAGGTCCTCCTCATAGAAGATCAGGTTCCCTTTTTCCAGCTGTTCAAAAGCCAGTTTTCCTAGAGACAGAATAGTCTTTCTAGCCTGATCAGAGTCGATGTCATATTTCCCATCATACTTCTGTGTCTTCAGTTTGGTCTGAAAGATCAGGAAGTGTGTGAACATCTGTGTGAGAGTCTTGGGGATCTCTGCACGCTCTGCTTTACCCATCATCCTCTGCAGAACAGCGGCTGAAATCCAGCAGAAGACTGGGATGTGACACATGATGAACAGACTTCTTGATGATCGGATGTGTGTGACGATCCTATCAGCCAGACTCTGATCATTTATTCTCTTCCTGAAATATTCCTCCTTCTGAGGGTCGTTGAATCCTCGTACCTCTGTGAGCTGGTGGACACACTCAGGAGGGATCTGATTGGCTGCTGCTGGTCGAGAGGTGATCCAGAGGAGAGCAGAAGGAAGTAGGTTCCCCTTGATGAGGTTGGTCAGCAGCACATCCACTGAGGCCGATTCTGTTACATCAGACAAGCTACGATTGTTTTGGAAATCTAGACGTAGTCGACACTCATCCAGACCATCAAATATGAACATGACTTTGTACTCATCATAATCTGCTGATTTAAATTCTTTGGTTTCTGTGTGAAGGTGGTTCAGAAGATCCACAAGACTGAGATTTTTCTGTATCAGGTTCAGCTCCCTGAAAGGAAGTGGAAATATGAAATGAACGTCCTGATTGGCTTTTCCTTCGGCCCAGTCCAGAATGAACTTCTGCACAGAGACTGTTTTTCCAATTCCAGCGACTCCTTTAGTCAGCACAGTTCTGATGGGTTTGTCTCGTCCAGGTGAGGGTTTAAATATGTCGTTGCAGTTGATTGGTGTCTCCTGTGTCTCTGGTCTCCTGGACACTGTCTCAATCTGTCTCACCTCATGTTCATTATTGACCTCTCCACTGCCTCCCTCTGTGATGTAGAGCTCTGTGTAGATCTCATTCAGACGTGTTGAGTCTCCATGATTGGACATTCCTTCATTGATTCTCTGATATTTATCCTGTAGTCTGGATCTGAGTTTTTGTTGATACACAGGCATCAGTTCTGAACAAAGGAAATAATTTTTGTTATTGGCAGAGCAATATTTTAGAAATGTATTTTTAGGTTTGATATGTTAGATATTAGATTGTGTCGTGAGATTCAGGAACATTAGTGACTGAAGACAGAAGATTCATAATAAAAACACAGGCTATAATCTGCTGATCAGAGCTCTTACTGGTCTGTAGTGTGTTAGCGAGGTCTGTCTGGTTCATCTTCCTCAGGATCAACAGTGTGATCTTCAGAAGCCCCTCTCTGACTCTGTTATGACCCTCGTCATCATAACGGTCTCTTTCAGAGCATTCTGGGTAATCTGGACTCAGTAGTCTCTTAAAGCTTTTCAACTCAGAAATGATTTTCTGCTCAAGCTCCTGAAATCACAGTGAATATTCAAACAATAAACCTCCATTCAGTCACAGAGAAAGTGAACCAAAGGATCAACACACAAGAGTCAAGCCTGGATTTTTCTTTGTAGTTTAGTCAAAGGCATGAATAAACATCACTGAACTATATCACACCTGTTAATAACTTCCACTGTTTGCTCAGACATCAGCGTCTACAGATACTGAGGTTAAAAGAGGGAGTTTGACTGGATTGGCTGTTTGCTAGATTGATGTTCATCTTTGTGCAGCAGTCAGGTTACATATGGATTCAGCTTCTCTACTTTAGTGATCATTGATCTGCTTTATAGTGGCCTACAAATGATCTTATGTTGGTAAGAAATGAAATGGTAAACGTAATTTTATCAAGTACAACATGTTCCTGGATCAACATTCAACCAAACAGATTTGAAGGATAACTTTTCAGGAAATATCTGTTTTAGGCTTATGATCGCGGTTAGGTGCTTCTACACCCTTGTTAATCAGCTGTCGTTTTGATTTTAGGAATTAATTATGGGTAGGGTTAGGTTTAGGGAAGTCTATATTTCTGGACAGTAATGTTGATCCAGGAAATTGTCTTACTTGGTAAAATCACGGCGACTGTGTTGGGAGACACACACACAAACACGCACACACACACACACAAACACGCACACACACACACAAACACGCACACACACACACACACACAAACACGCACACACACACACACACACACACACACACACACGCACACACACACACACGCACACGCACGCACGCAAACGCACGCACGCACACGCACACACACACACACACACACAAACACACACACACACACACACAAACACACACACACACACAAACACACACAAACACACACAAACACACAAACACAAAACCAACCTTGAAAATGGAGTCTAAGTTCTTCTTTGCTGAATGTGATTCTGGTCCTTCATGTTTTTGACTGTAGTTAAACAAATATTGAATATCTTTGTAAATATGTATTAATGAATTTAATACACATCAGTAAATGAATGAATATCTTCTTATACTGTAAACTAAACAACACCTCAGATCAGCAGATGAGTCTCCCGAGCTGAAATTAATTGGAGTATCCATTGACCAGTCACTCTTCATGGACACACAGCTGGGTTCAGGAGATTCATTCTCACACAGACTGAAACACAACAACAATACAAACTGTTTCTGAAAATCTCACACTGCTCCGACAGAAACATCTTTACTGTCTCAACCTCCCTTTAATCTTCATCTTTCACTCGAGGAGTCTGATGTGACTCGAGAGTTAAAAGATTAAAGTATTATTTTTCTGTAAATAAAAGGAATCTGCCCCATGTGCCCTTTTCATTCATGCATTACAGAATAAAATAGACTGATACACACATATAGATACAGACAGACACAGAAACATCCAGCAGCAACAGAGACACTGCTGACAATAACACACCTCACCTACAGTATATATGACACTCATAATATCTCACCTGGACTCACATCGATGTGTTCAGGTAAACCTGATTCACCTCCCTGAATCTGACTATAAATTAAAATACTATTATAGTATGCATTTAGTGTTTCTGAACATTAAAAATGTGAAATATTTCAGTTTTTCTCACCTCTTGACTGTCTTTATCTGTGTGTGATGTTCTTCAGAGAGATTCATTCTGGAGGCCATGGTTTCATCTAAAAGCAGATACAGATGTTGATCCTCAGAGTGAGTTATTAATCATCTCAGTAATAATTCTCAAATACAGCTCTGTCTGAACAGTCAGTCGGGATGGGAAAATTCACCAATTTATTAGTGGATGTGCTATACTTTTATTGTTTAGAAAGAGCGTGGTCATCACTGCTGCTACGTGAATATGACCAAAGACTATCCACCTTATTCTTCAACACAGAAGTAAGCCGTTTTCTGTGAATGTGCGAGACTTCCGGTTCATAAACCACTGCCGTATGGTAAAACTGCTTGCACTACAAACCAGTGTGTTCATAATTAAGATAATACATTAAAATAATATGGTAAGAGTCACCAATTTGCAATATCAAGCAGCAAAAGGAGCAGTTTTGTACAGCTAAAAATAGCTGTACTTGTAACTTGTACACTTGAACCCATCTTTCATTCACTAGTACACTCAAGTGAGCCACAAGTGGTAGCTACATACATTTTTTAAATACAAAGATAATATGTTAAAAGTGCATTTTAGTTCATATTCATGGTGTCTCAAAATAGCACACACTGTAAAACCCGACAAGTTAGAGTAACTTCCCCTTGGCTTAAACCATGTTAAGTTTTAAAACTTGCAGTGAAGTAATTAATTGATTAATTAAGTGCTAATTGAGCATTAGTGATGAACACCTGCTGTTAACAAACAGAATCACTGAAGAAAAGAGAAACACAAGAACTACAACTGATTCAGACACAGCCTTAGATGAAATCAACTGAAATAAAATGCATAAAATCTCTCAAGATCTGATTAAGCAACCCCACAAACAGCATCACCAGCTCCACTTATTAATAACCAGACTGACTTTATTTCTGACTATAGTTCTCATAACAATCATCTATTAGTGAGCTGATCTCATTGAAAGTGAGTATAGTTAAGTTATGACATATTGTCAAGTATGGTGACCCATACTCGAAATGGTGCTCTGCATTTAACCCATCCAAGCGCGCGCACACACACACACACACACACACACACACACACACACAGCCTTGCTCCTTGCTCATTCACAATCCCCACCTTCAATTCACAGGTGCGGGAATCGAACTAGCAACCTTCAGATTACAAGCCCGTCTCCCTAACCATTAGGCCACGACTACCCCATCTCTGATTATATGGATGTTGTATTGATTAACCAAAGAAAATCTTGGTCGACTGAAGTCCTGAAACTTTCGACTAAAAATCGACTAAAAATGACGTTGTGGAAAAAAAAAACGTACGTTACATTAATTAGATGCGCACTGTGCTCAGTACTTGGTAGCCTTGTTGTCTGCCTAAATTAATTATAAATAAACATAAAAAAACTAATAGGCTATTTGCAGTATATTAAATCGTTTTTGACCTAATTATTTTGCACTGAAATGAGTCTGACACACGAGTCTGTCGTCTCTGACAGCGGTGCATTACGTGCACCTGCGCAATATCATAGCCTGTGATTTCTGAAAACAGTACTATGTTGTCAACTAGTGATATCACAAGAACTTTTGAGGAATGTGCAACATAATTTAGGAAATTATTTTTGTCATATGTTATAAGTATAACTGTCAGACACTATCATTTCAGCCGCTCTGCGCAGCTCGCACAGAGCGAGGCTGAACATAAGAGCTCAGCTTCGCGGCTGAGTAAAATAATAATAAAAAAAAAGAATATTTATTAAACAAACAAGAGCAGAAACCAAATAAAGTGCATTAAATAAATAATATTCAGCATCAAACCTTCTAAAGCCTACTTATCTGTCTCTCTTCTCCAGAGGGTTGGGCTAATCCAAAAAAAGTGAAAACAATGGGGGTGCTCTGAAAACAGACTGTTACCTGTGAAACAGGGGTGCTCTGAAAACAACCCCATTAGCAATTAGTGCTTTCCACCTGATGAAATGAGCGCGGCCAAACTGATGAAATGAGCGCGGCAAAAAATCGACCAATCAGAATTTTGGTCGAACCAGACCGTATCGACCAATTAATCGACTAATCGACTGGGACCTTACAGCCCTATTGATTACAGCAAAAGCGATTCTAAGAGCCAGTGGTTCTGTGACAATTAGTTAATATGAAGGATTTTCCAAACAGTTTGTCCACAAAAAGTTTCAATCTATGGCTGTAAGTGGACTCGCACAGACATCAAGAATCAGCTTATGAACCTCAACAATGGTGACCATTAAAAAATAATAAATTCATGCTGCAATGCATGCTGGGTACTAGCATAGTACAAAACTCATCCATGGCTCCCAGCATGCATTGCTGCATGATATATATATATATATATGTACAGTGAAATCCATTGTGGTGGTGTATAGAGCCAAAAATGTTAGAATTGTGTCGATGTCCCAATATTTATGGACCTGACTGTATATATATTAGTAACATTGATAAATGATGTATATTAATAAATGTACAATACAAATGTTAATGTACAAAAAAAATGTATTCACAAATATTAATTCAATGTTCAAGTCATTAAAAAAATCCTGAAATTGTATTATTTATATCATTATATAAAATTATAAAATAGCAATAAATACATATTCTGATGTCGCTTTATGGTCTTTTTAGGGTTAAATTACGTTTAATGTAGACATATTTTTGGTCACCGTTAACGGCAATCTATTGAAAATATCAGCAAACGTACAAAGGAAACGCCGTTATGAGAGCTTCTTTACACCCATTTTGACGACTCTCAGCACCGACACCGTAAGTGCGCGATTAGACGCGCAAAACAAAAACAAAAAAAGTGCGTCTGGCTTGACCGTGAATTTTCCGCAGTGTTTTTATCTCCTAATGTCATTTAAACTACTTTCAAAATATCTGATACTGCTGTTATACTTCACTTTAAACCAGTCTGGATCGATTTTGACTATCAAAGATGATTGTAAAATCATGATACTCACCGCGTTTTTCTCTCTCAAGTCACTTCACTCCTCATATGACAACAGATCCTGCTGAAATAGTTTCACTTTCTCTGTCAAGCTCCTCGAGTTACTCCCCCTACAGGAGTGGAATATATTAACAGTGTCAAGAATGCAGTTATTTTCTTTAGTAGGCTAGTGTGAGAAACAATACAAGCAATAATAATCTGGTTATAAGTTAAAAACTTTTTCAAATGAAATCTATCAAAAACAGGATATAAGTGTAGTAAAAAGGCTGCTGGTTACTCTTTACAGATTCCCATCTGCTACTAACACTGTTTACAATATAGCACAGACTTTACAGTGAACTACAGCAAAATCCAATGTAATTACCAGAAACAAGTTTATTTAAAAACAGTACAATTTTTAATACAGTCACAATAGTCTCTCAGTGCAGCACCTACTTATAACTACAGCAAACAGTCCTTGCAAAAAAATCTGGAGTACATCCTCATGTTGTCTGTGATGTAATGAGAAAATCAGTCAGCTGACATGATTTTGAGCAGCAGTTCTAGTACATGTGGCTACAAAAATCAGCATTGCATTCCCTTCATAAACAAATGTAATCCTCTGCGTCTTCAGCGGCTCAGATGTCGGGAGTAAATCACGACTGCTACGTTTATTATTACATCCAACAACAAAACACCTCAATCACTTACGAGGCATTCTTGTCTACTCCTGCTCCGGTGACGAAACAATGGCAGACTGATGACAGCTCACTCAGGGCGGGTCTAAGGTAAGACGCTAGTGTCAATCAACAATCGTGGGAGCGACCTGGGTCTGTGTGACGTCTCACAGCCAAGAATCTGAGAATGGCTTGATTTGAGAAAGGGGATTTATGGGAACTTGATTTATGGGTATTTCTTTTTTTTAAAGCACTGGGTGGATTTTTATCATAGGGTGATTGTGTACACACACTTCAAACAACATGCAAAAGTTAATTTTGCATGCAATGACCCCTTTAACTATTAACACACTGCTTTGTAGTGCAAACAATTTTAACTACATGAAGTTGAAATAATAAACCGGGTGATCAAGACCTGATTGTTAGCTGATTGTTCTGAAGATGACAAAAAAAGCTTTTATTTAGTCATATGTTTGACAAAATTTTACATTCTGCAAGTATTCCAACAAAAGATTTTATGGTTTATTAACTGAAGTAAAATTGTACATTAACAATATTGGAGACCTTTGAGCTCCCCAAGGAACACATATGTAATGAGTAACAGGAAACTTACCTAAAATAATGTACAAAACTTTTGCACTCCTTTTGTAATTTTACATAAGCACGTTTTATGTTATTTTATTCTGGGGGAAATAAACATTTTCATGAATTGTCCAGTAGATGGCTGCAGTGATCCACACATGCTGCTCACTATAGACCAGAGGCTCGCATGCAGAGCGCCCCAAGACCAAGTTAGTTACATTAAAATAACATCAAAATAAAGATAAAATAGAGTCAACATAATTACAGCAGAATTAGTAGTGGAAATATCCTATTATTAATAATTACGGGGTTTCACTGGAAATAATACATTGCTTAAATAGTAACTGATGAAGATATTTAGAATTCATAGGTAACTGATTTTATTTATTTATTTATGACATCCATATCAAGACAAACTTATAGGTTGCAGATATAATTTTAAAAAAGCAATACATATATCTAAATAAATAAAAAATATATGTAAAATAAATAAATACTGGGTCAAATCGTTTAATTCTATAATTCTTTAATTTCGCATAAAATATAGGAGCTTTCATTGTAAATTCATTGTAAAGCATTACATACAAGAAGACTTTTAGGAAGGGTGGTTTAGCATTTGAGTGACAGATTATTGCGTCAATGTAACGAGAAGGGGTTCAGTTTGAGTGACAGCTCCATTCTACCAATAGCGACCAGACTCAGAACAGCAACGGTCCAATCAGGAGCAAGTGGGCGTGAGCGAAGGATTAGTGAGAGATCGCGCTGCATTGAACAGGACGCTGATATCTTTATATTATATTGTCCAGAATAACGCAGTAGTGTCGCAATGGTGTCGCACTCGCTGGCTTTACCGATGATCTGTTTCACCACGCTGTGGGGTCTGGTCGGGGTTGTGGCCCCGTTTTTTGTACCGAAAGGACCAAACAGAGGGTGAGGAGTGATGCTGGAATAAAGGCCCAGCGATTCATCCATCTTTAAACGCATCCGTGCTTCTACAGTATAACCTGTGTCATTTATATATTATTGCAATTTTATTTAAATCTTTGATTTTTGATTTAACTGTTTGATTACAGTGTCATCATAACCAGTTTGGTGCTGACCGCCGTTTGCTGCTATTTATTGTGAGTATAATTAAACATTTGGGGAAAATACTGTTCCAAAATACTCCATTATTCATGTTTTGGGTACTTGGGATAAAAAATAAACCTCCATGCATGGTAGTGTAGGATCACCTTTACAATGTTTACAGTGCATTTTTGCTGTTGTTTGTTGATGCTGTAAATTACTTAAATGTATGAAGTAGTACAGTTTATTTTGAATATTCACTACTGTGTTCATATCCATTACAGCTGGTTAGTAGCAATACTGGCCCAAGCAAATCCTCTATTTGGACCTCAGCTTAAAAACGAGACCATTTGGTATCTGCGCTACTTCTGGGAGTAGATGGAGGTACACTTGTGTTCATATCAGCGTATTGAATGAAAACTGGGTTTATGAGGATTCAGTAATGATTGAGATGTTTATGATTCTTTCTCGTGTCTTGCAGGTGTCATTTGGAAGATTCTGAATCTCATCAGGCTTTTTTCTTTTAAATGTCATTATTACAATCAGTAAAACCCACAAAATAGTGAAGGATCGACTCCAAGAGAACAACATTTGTGTTATGAAACAAGTTGCAACATTACACAATTTTTTTTTCAATTACAAAAAGAATGATTCAACTTTTGTTTAAACATAAACATGTTACTTAGCATAATGCAACATAACAATTAGAACATTTTGAGATAGTATAATATCAGAATAGTACTCTAAAAATGTACAAAGAGATGTTATAGTGATATTCTTGTGATCTTTAAAGAATTATAAGAACATGAATTTGTGTGCTTTGGATGTCTGAGAGTTGAGTATATGAGTAAATGTCTTTGTTTTGTTTTGCATCAAGGCACAGGTTTGTCTGTTTTAGTCTATTTAATATTATGTTGTCCTCACTTGCATGTGACACTGTATCCATGTTTACCTGATGAAATTATTTTTATATTTATTATTGTTTTTATTTGTAAATGTGATTGATATTCTGTTGATGTTTTACGTCATCGTGTGAAGATTTTGAAGCTGTGTCGTACAAAATAAAATGAGTGAATTTCTGTGATGGGCTGACTTTAAAACCTGCTGTATAACACAATATAGGAGTTAACGTGCAAAATCTGTGAATATTTAATTTATGAATTTGTGTCAGGAACCATACAACCAGAAGCAAAAGTGCATGGCTAATGTCAGAAAGATTTGCATGGGCGGAAAAAGTGTACAGATTTGCAATTCAGGGACTGTGTATAAAATCACAAATTAACTAAAAGACAGTATCTTGACTACAAAAGGATCAGTTATTAATACTTTGTCAGAAGGAAAAAGCAAAGAGACCTTGACAGCTGCTGATTCATCCATATTTTGTGTGTAAGGTTGATTAATTGTGGCCTGTTTGGACTGAAAATCATGTTTTATATATGAAGTGCACACAAACCAATTTTGTGTATTCATACCCTATAATAACTCTCCTTTTCTTTAATCAGATATATATATTTTTTTTTTTAATACTATGACATACAACCACTAAGGGGAATATTAATTTATGAATATTAATGCTTATGAATTAATAAAACATTTAGCCAACTTGTTCAAGAAGTGTTCATTAGAGTTAAAAGACCGTATATGATGGTGAATAATGTCACAAACTTTTATTTGAAGTAAAAAAGTTCCCATAAAGCATTGTGAACAACGTATAAAAAAAAAAAAAAAAAAACTTCATTAAACTATTGACTTAAAAGTTGTTTATATATATATATATATATATATATATATATATATATATATATATATATATATATATATACATACATACACACACACACACACACACACACACAAAATTACATACTTTTTTAAATAACCAGATTTATAAAATAAGTAGTTAAGTATATAAATATACTATACAAGTAGTTTAGTTTAGGGAGACCGACTCGATTTAGGACGTTCGCAGTGCTTTAAGAGTGGGCGGAGCCCGGCAAAATTCCCATTCTATGATTGGTCGAGATTTCTCTGTAGGATTATGGGTAGTGTAGTTCTTCATCAGAAATAGCGCAGTTAAACGTGGTTTTAAATCATGTAACGTGGAATGACTGCTTCAGCTGAAGTATATATACTTTATAAACAACCTCGAAGCTTTATTTCGTCATTCAAAGTCAATTCCCTTGTGGAGAAAATGAAAGGGATTTTTACTTCCGGAAGCAGAATATTGCACTTTATAGGCGAGCCAAACAAGTCGCTGTTGACATATCTCAAAACTATTATTCATAAGTGATTAAGAAGGTTTCCAAGCAACGTCAGGACCGTAATTAATATTCAAAGCTCGTGGAGTTGCATGCGGACTTTAATCAGTGACACTTCTGCTTATGCGCGAGAAAGCTGTTCATTATATACACAAGCAGAACGGTTTCTCTTCTTCAGATACAACAACAGCATACTAATAAACTCTAATAACGACGATATACTTCTACATTGAGTTGTGACACTGCTTGTCAAGTTTTCTGACAGAGTAAATAAGGACTTCTATGCTTCTGAGAGACTGTTTGAACATCTGCAGCAACCAGGTATGCAAAACAAAGTTGTCTCAGATACATTTTATATCACATATTTATTTTGCCAGATCATTTGAGATTTTGCATAAATGCTGTGTGAATACTTGGAGGTTCATAAACGTCTAACAATCTTCCCCAAATGTTTTCCCAAACGTTTAGAGTTGATAAGTGTGTTGATTATTAACTGCATGGCAGCTTTCACCAGAGTTCACATTTTCCTTTAACCACATCTGTTTTCTTTTCTACAGACGGATCACAACCAGCAGCATGTTCGTGGTCAGAAGCTTCAGTCTTCTGTGCAGAAGATCAGCTGTTTCCTCATGGAGAAATAAAAGTCAAAGTGCTGGGAAGAGGCTGGATGTAAGTGGGATTTATCCTCCCATCGCCACTCCATTCACTCCGAGTGAAGCTGTGGATTACCAAAGACTGGATGACAATCTTAAGAAGTACGCCAGTTTACCTTTCAGAGGTGGGCTGTTTCATTTTTTGACAAACGCGCAATACACCATGCAGCAGAAACCACAAGGACGTGTTATGAATGTAAAACCTACGACATTTAATATGTGCTATATTGTAATATAGATTTTGTGTGACCCAGCTTAATGCTGACAATAGTTAACAGATGGCAGCCGTTAAGGTTAAAGTCCTCTTTTGCAGTGCACCGTCTAGTGGACGTATTGAAAATGAGATATCAATATGTTTCCTCATCCTAAAATCTAATTGTAGGACTGGCTGTTTATTGCACTGGCAGGTCTTGTAGTGCAGGGCTCTAATGGGGAATATCCATACCTGACACCGGAGGAGAGGGTTGAGGTGGTGAAGAGAGTCAAACAGGCGCTGCCACAAGACAAGTTACTCATGGCTGGATCTGGCTGTGAATGTACGTCTCTACGTTGGGTATTTATTTATATATGCCAGATGCCATTTACACACTTGATAACATTTGTTTTGTTTTCTTTAGCCACCAGAGCCACGATCCAAATGAGCCAGCAAATGGCAGACGCCGGTGCTGACTGTTTGTTAGTGGTAACACCTTGTTTTTACCGCGGTCGAATGGATAGCCGAGCTCTTATAAACCACTACACTAAGGTAGTCTTGAGTAATTGTATTTTTGTATTTAATCAAAGACTGTTCTCTCCATTGTGATCAAATGGAACTGTGGACGTTATGCATAATCGTTGCGCTCCTTTGCATTTTACTTAGTTCAATTGTGGTTCACACTTTGTCTTATTAAAATGCATCGTTGTTTTCTTAAATTGCAAGGTGGCCGATTCCAGTTCAGTGCCAGTTGTGTTGTACAGCGTGCCAGCAAACACGGGTCTCGACCTGCCTGTGGATGCAATTATTCAACTTTCTCAGCATCCAAATATTGTCGGCCTCAAAGACAGTGGTGGAGATGTAAGAGCTGCTATAATACATATTTAATATAGTGTTATTTATATATGCGTGTGTGTGTGTGTGTGTGTGTGTGTGTGTGTGTGTGTATGTATATACTAGTGCTGTCAAATGATTAATCACGATTAATTGCCTCCAAAATATTTTTTTTTAACATAATATATGTGTGTGTACTGTGTATATTTATGTATATATAAATACACACACAGTATATATTTTGAAAATATGTACATGCATGTGCTTGTATTTAGATATACATAATAAATATACACAGCACACATAAATGTTATGTAAACCAAACTTTTATTTTGGATGCGATTAATTGCAATTAATAGTTTGACAGCACTATTTTATATGTATATATATATATGTATGTTACGGTTCAGTACGTACCTCGGTTCGGGGGTCAAGGTTCGATACGATTTCAGTACAACAGGAGGAGAAAAATAACAAATCTACTATGCTCGGTTTGTTTTCATTTATTTTGAACAGACAGTAGTACGAATTACAATTTTTTTTCCACCTAGATGTAGATATACTAAATATTATTACATATATATAAAATATGCAGTACATATATACATACAAGGAATAAATTGAAATATATTTGATTTAGTTTACAGATAAACAAGGGGAAAAAAACAGTGCGACACGACTATGAGTTTTTCAGTTAATTTTTGTGACGCGCTTAATTTGTTCACAGAAAGGAAACTCAAATGGCAGAAAGCGACATTCTGTTTGTTTTCCTGTTTTTATTTTTTTTCCTGTTTACAGTCTCCGTTATATTTCTGTCTGTTTTTTCACTCCCTTTTATCACCTTAAAACACTTTAATGTTTGATAACTGACAGATCACCAGGATAGCTCTGATTGTGCAGAAAACCAGATTGCAGGATTTCCAGGTTCTTGCAGGTTCTGCTGGTTTCCTCCTGGCTGCATACGCTGTTGGTGAGAATGAGTTTTTAATCATCTTTACACCATCTAATATTTTTCAAAGTATTAATCCACTTATATTCATGCACCCTTCCATACAATATTTATTTACTTATGTTTTGTTTATTTATTGTTTTATATAACTAAATAATCAGTATTACAACACATATACTACAATATAAAGATGTGCTTTTTTTGTTTTTTTTAAGCTTTATAGTAGGCAACAGAGTTGTGGGAGTTTTGATGTAGATCTAATTAATGTCACAATGCAAAAATATTTAAATGGACCTTAAAAATAGGCTTTATTTTGATTTAAGGGTAATTATAACCTACGTTGGAGACACTGCAGTTGATTTATTCTGTTTGTCTGTACAAACGGTTTTAAATTCCTCTTAAAATACAGAAAGTACATTAAGAGTAATCATTTAAACGTGACAAGTTGAACATGTCAAACAATTTGTGACCATAATAAAAATCAAATCATGCAATTTGTTGCCGTTCACCTTGAAGGGCAACTGATTAATGCACACTGACAGAAATAACAGTACAAAGACGGTCCCTAATACAAACATGTCAGTCCTAATACAACATCCACCTCATTTTTCTCATAACAACGAAGTCTGATAACTTACCGAGAGACAAACTACAGTTAATCAAATGCCAGCTTGTGGGAGAGTGTCTAAGAAGCCTGTCAATTAATCAACACAATCAAAGTCGCCTTAATATCTGTCAGAAAGACTGGGGGTGGCAAGACGCTAAGCCATTATCATGAGCATAGGTGGTGTCAGGCTGTCAATCAAACTGTTGTTTATGTGGGAGGGGTCTGTAGTGTGTCAGTCACATAGTGAATGAAAGTTAGCAGGACTGAATTTCTAAATGTTTTTACATGGTTATTTTGGACATTTGGTTGCATGCCTATCTTACCGATGTGATATTAAATGAATAGTTCACCCATAAATAAAAATGAGCTGAAAATGTATTCACCCTCAGGCCATCCAAGATGCAGATGAGTTTGTTTCTTCATCAGATTTGGAGAAATGTAGCATTGCATCACTCGCTTAACAATGGATGTGAATGGGTGCCGTCAGAATGAGAGTCCAAACAGCTGATAAAAACATCACAATAATACACACCACTCCAGTCCTTCAGTTAATGTATTGTGAACCAAACAGCTGTGTTTGTAAGAAACAAATCCGTCATTAAGACGTTTTAATTTTAATTTGATGCTTTTTGTCAAAATTCAAGTCCGTAATCCATAATATAGCTTTCTCCAGTAAAAAAAGGTAATCGTGTCCGAATCAGAAGTGAAATATGCACAGATCAAGCACATTTTTTTTCAAGATTTTCCACTTACAAGTGAAAATAGTCCATGATGACCCTGGAGCACAAAAGCAGTCATAAGTATCATGGGTATATTTGCAGCAATAGCCAACAATACATTGTTATGCCAAAAATCATTAGGATATTAAGTAAAGATCATTTAATCCTTAAAATTACAAGATTAAAATTGTGTTTTGACTTTTTTTCTCAAAATATTCCAACTTTAATCTTGTAATCTTCAATTTATTTATTTTTAAACGTGCACTAAAACGCTGTCATAATTATGGATTATGGACTTGAATTTTGACAAAAAGCAACAGTTTAAAGTTAATAAGACTTAATGATGGATCTGTTCCTTAGAAACACACAGCTTTTCTCTTCACAAGACATTAACTGATGGACTGGAGTGCTGTGGATTATTGTGATGTTTTTATCAGCTGTTTGGACTCTCATTCTGACGGCACCCATTCACTGCAGAGCATCCACTGGTGAGCAAGTGATGTGATACATTTCTCCAAATCTGATGAAGAAACAAACTCATCTACATCTTGGATGACCTAAGGGCGAGGACATTTTCAGCCATATTTTTTTTTTCCCAATTTTTGGGCGAACTATTCCTTTAAGAGCTGATTTTACTCTGTTTGTTATAGGGGCCGTGGGAGGCGTGTGCGCCCTCGCAAATGTCCTGGGTCAGCAGGTGTGTGATCTAGCACAGCTGTGTGTTTCAGGACGCTGGGACGAGGCCAGAGAGCTCCAATATCGCCTCATCGAACCCAACACAGCAGTGAGCATCACATTGCCATGGCAACACCGTACATTTATACCACAGACACATTTACTGCTATGATAAACATTGGAAGCAACCCTTCCCCCAAGAGCTGCTGAACATGAGCTTTGCTTCAAAGGCCATGAGAAAGATTCACAATATGGTGTAAATAAGCTTTTGAAAAAAAGAAAAGCATAACTGGCTGATCCTAAAAGGTTTGATCAGTGTAAACAGACTCTAAACACGATGCCTTTGACCTTGTGTAAAAGAGAATCTATGATTGATTTCGACTCTATTCATTAAATTGCAATGTCCCTCCCCCGCTTTTTTATAGGTAACTCGGCAGTATGGCGTTCCCGCTTTGAAACAAGCAATGGAGTGGTTTGGATATCACGGCGGTGTGTGCCGGTCCCCGCTGCAGCCGTTATCAAAGGCAGATTTAGAGCAGCTTCAAGTCAAATTCTCCTCCAATGGTTGGCTGTAGAAGCAGGAAGGCCGACGGAATCAAAGTGTTCCAAAACAGAATGTTTAATTATTGTTTTTGTGTTATCGTTAATTCAAGCTAATTAAAACGTTGCATTAAAATATAATTTGAAAGCTACAGCAGTGTTTGGGATTCATCTATTTTTGTATGAAAAATATATCAGTATAACCAGTATTCTTGTACATTACATCTTATTCTTGTTTTGAAGTTAGCGAAAACAATACGTTTTGTATTTTAGTACATTATGAATTATATTTGAGTAAAAGGAAAAAAACGCTTATTTTTATATTCTTCTTATTTTATCCTCAAGTAAAATTAAATGCTTTTAGTATTTTAAAACTACAATATTATTATCTTTATTTTATCTTCTGTAGGATCATGGGAAAATATTATTACGGATAATATTATATTCTTGTTATAACAAAAAAATAAACATTTATCACACAATAATTATTTTGAACATATCTGAATAAAAGGAAACAATAACTTGTGATATTTTGAAAGTGAATTTGTAAAATTCTTGTTTTGAAAACAAAATATTTTAAAAATTTTGAAAGGACAATATTATAATCACAATTATTATTTTTATCCTTTTCCAACCCGCTTATCCTCTGTAGGGTTACAGAACAATATATATATATAATTTTTTTAAGTAAAATAATACTTATAAATAAAAAAAATGTGAAATTACAATATTTATTACATTCTTGTTTTGAAGTAAAGCAAAACAGTATTTTTAGTGTTTTAAAAGGACTTTTTTTTTTTTTATTCATTAATGCATAAGGGATCAATTTCAAATGCGACCACAAGTAGGCGCTTTACACCACTAAGAAGTGTTTAAATTGTTTTCTGAGATGCAAACCTGTGATCTCTTTTAAAACGGATAAAAAGCATTGGTATATGAGTCATGCATTTCCAAAGAGTAGATTGTTGCGGAATGAGGGAAAAAAAAAAAAAAAAAAAAACGCTACATTTTCTGACTCTTGCTGGGAGCAAAATGACAAGAAACTCTAGACAGAGAGCAGTCATTATCTTCTCTCTTTACCTCATTCTCAGTCTATTTAGAGTGCTGTCGCTCTGACATTTCAGCTTTTTCTCTCTGAAGTTCTCGTCTGACTTCTCGTCCTTGTTGCCAAACCTTCGATGAACTATTTTTCTTCTCACATCTCACAACCACTTCTGCAGTACGGGTGCTCACCCAAGGCAATGCACTGACCTCAGCTGGTAGTTACTGTGTGAGACAACCCGCTACCCTCTCAGTCATTAATGCAGTGGTTATGTAGATAGATGTTTTAAAGGTATTCATATCATTCTTCCATACTCTTGACCCTTGTGTGTCTCCTGTGCTTTCAGCCCAAAACCTTTCGCACTCCTCTACTGCGCGGAGTTGCTCGATGCCCACATGATGAACTAGTGCCCTAGGCAAACTCTCTTTTCTTATGGCATCCACTAACATTTAGACGTCAATTAAACTTAAACACGAGTTTGCAAATATGTTCGACGAGTCCATTCTCTGTTGCAAACCTCTTACTGGCCATGTACACACACTGTCAGAAAAAGGGTACACTGGTATACCTTAAAGCACTGGTATACCATAAGCACCTTAAAGGTACATATTAGTACCTACAGTATCTCACAGAAGTGAGTACACCCCTCACATTTTTGTACATATTTTATTATATCTTTTCATGTGACAACACTGAAGAAATGATGCTTTGCTACAATGGACATTTTTACTTGGGGATGGACTCACTTTTGTGGCCAGCGGTTTTGACATTAATGGCTGTGTGTTGAGTTATTTTGAGGGGACAGCACATTTACGCTGTTATACAAGCTGTACACTCACTACTTTACATGGTAGCAAAGTGTCATTTCTTCAGTGTTGTCACATGAAAATATATAATAAAATATTTACAAAAATGTGAGGGATGTACTCACTTCTGTGAGATACTGTAAATGATACTTATTTGTACCTTTTGAAACCTTTGTACCTTGTTTTCTGAGAGTGCACTGCAAAGTTTTAAGACTGAAAACCTGAAACTGGTACATGACCAAAAGCGTAATTCGCCGTAATTCGCCAGAATAGAGGATATAACAGTTTTTGTTAAAAAAAAAAAAAGTGCTATGCATTTGTGTAAGAAAAATATCCATATTTAAAGCATTATAAACCGTAGTGGAAGATAGAGATTATGGTTTATAAAGTTTTAAATATGGATATTTTTCTTACATAAACACATCATTTAGCTTCAGAAGGCCTTTATTAATCCCCCAGAGCTGTATGGAAGACTTTTATGACTAACTTTATTTTGCTTCAAAACCTCAACACCCATTCACTGCCATAATAAAGCTTGGAAGAGCCAGGACCTTTATTAAAGTGCCCCTATTATGGGTTATGAAAGCTTCATATTTTGGTTTTGGGAACAGGTTGACATGCATGCAAGGTCAAAAAACACTTTCTTATAATATGCATTTATTTTTACTTTATTTGCTCAACGACTCCCAAACGATTCGCTCAACGATTCATTTTTCCAAACCCCTCCTTTGCGTGACGCTAATCTGTGGTGATTGGTCCAACTGGAAACAGCTATTTTTACCACTCCAAAACCAGCACCTAGTGGTAAAAAATTAATTTGCATTTTTATTCAGACCAACGCAAAAATCAAGTTTTCCCGCGCAACAAGTGTAATTTTCATTTTTGGGTGAACTATTCCTTTAACTTCACTCATTCACTTAATTTTCACACTGGACATTCATCTTGGTGTAAACAGGTCTAATCCCTCAGAATCGAACCCGGGTCCCAACGAGCACAACAGCCACATTTGGAGCAAAGTACAGATACGAAAGTAATGTATTATGATGGTATGATTGTCTGAAATTCTGAATAGACTTCACATCTGAAACAATAGTGACGTATAGTGCCTCTTTAGATATTACAGGGACTTTCGACTGGGTAGTTACAGGAACTCAGTTATAGAAACTTGCCACCAGAGTGGTTCATGAAAACTGAATCTGTCCCTAGGTCCAATTTCATTCACATCGCCATCATATTAGTGCAGTGTTCAACAACGTCAACAACTGGAGGATGAAGAAGTGCCTGGACTTCGCCATTGGTCCATCTGTCGTGTGTTTACATGACTTTTTAAAAATGGTGGGAACCGGTGTTTTGGAATGTCATGCATTCAGCCAATCATCGTACACTTTTGTCGCTGGTTCCTGTTGGGCTTGGTTAAACCCTATTCTAAAGGAGGAGGAGATCATTTAGTCCCGCCAAAAGGTGTTCCTATAACTAAAAACATTCCAAATTCCTGCGGTGCGAACACGGCAAAAAGCGGATACCACCAATAGTTATAGGAACTATGAAAACGTTCCTCCGATGCGAATGTGTAATTAACTTCTTTTTCATCTTTTTAAATTAGCCATTCCTGCTCTTCGCACATCATTAATTTCAGTATACATTCAGTGTTTCTGACCGATGCCTTCTCAATGATATTTCACAAATTCCACCTTTCTTTCAGACTGCTAATTATAAAGCATTTACACGTTTTAACAAATGGTGAATTCATGCAGACACTTCGGGTATTCGAATGTTATTGTGATGGAGTGCTTTTGAAGTGAGCTTGGAGCGAGAGTCTTAAAAAAAAGATAAAAACGCTCCTTGCTCAAGGCAAAATCGTGCAGCTCATACTCTCGTCATACTCTGATCAGAAATGTAGAGCTACCAAAGATTTTGGAAAAATAATATCCAAAATCTATCAAACAAAACACATCATGGTCTTAATCTAGGCTATCAAAATAATATCAATAAATGACAAATAATAATAAAGATAAAACAGGCAATGTATTTGTTCAGTCCCTGAACAAAGAATATCTTTTGTAACTCTTTGAATGTCAGGTAACGGCTGAACAGTTCTGAATATTTCAATATTTTGCCATGGCAACAGACCCCATGCTTGGGAAACAGGCTAAACTGTTGCAGCACTTCGTATGCTGCAGCATCGTAAGGTGATGCAAATTATGGCGACTACAGCGTCCCTATGTCAACAGAGCAAGCGAGTGGGTTAAAGTCCATATTAAACATAACCTGAAGCAAGTTTTGTGATGATAGGAAGATGTGAAAGAGCACCAGCCTCAAAAAAGCATTTGAGCATCAAGTGACTTCTTAAATAAGCTACTGTAAGTGATTCACTCCCATTACGTGCTCACTTGCAGAAGTATAATTATCCATACCATTAAGAAACAAAACATACACTTGCAATATTATAACCTGAAATGACTTTCTATTGTATTTGTATTTGCTTTTGTCTTAATCTATCATTCTATTTTACAAATGTCTTAAAGGGTAAAAATCAGTCATCCTTTATTTTCAAAGTAAAAGATACATTTAATTAAAGAAAATGAGTTGTGATTTTCACATTACAACAGCCGCAGCCCCTTTTGGAAATAAAAATAACATGTCTTGGCTGTCTAAATAAAAGGTTGGTGTAGCCGGGGTTTTTTCCCAGTATTATAAACCTTTTTTTTTTTTTTTTATTGAAAATGTTAGCCTGTGTAGTTTTTTTAAACACTGTTCAACACTAACCTAATATCTAAATTAGGCTACTGTTTAAAAATAATACTGTCTGATATATTATGTTGATCCCTATTAGGTTTAGTTACCAGCACGGTTCTGCTTGCTATGAGTGAAGTACGTACGTCAGCCAAAGCGTTTTGCACTGAACACTAATTAATTAACAAATGATTTACCTAATTAGTAATTTAGCGGATGCTTTTACCTATAATGACACTGAATAAAGCAGTTAATTCAGTATCCGTCCCCCTGGAGCAACCTGGGGTTAAGTGCCTTGCTCAATCGTGCAATGCTTACTGGATCATCCTAGAGGAGTTTGAACCTGCAAACCTTTCATTTACCAGCTCAGAGATTTAACTACTACTAGACCACACCACGCACATTGATCAAACACAATGGCCCGTGGACACGCTGGGTCTCTCTGCTGCAGTAAAAAATAAATAAATAAATAAATGAACCACTAGCTGTTGATTTCTGGAATATCTGTTTCTTCACTTTCATGGCTTATTTTTCACTTTGATCAAATATCAAAGGCTAACCCAATTTGGGAATCTTTCAACTTGGGATGGGCGATATGGCCAAAAAATATTATATTTATAATCTGCATTGTTAATCCTTTTGATCCTTTATTTTTAAAAATTCACAAATATCTAACATTTCCTTGGATAATAATAATTTAAAATGGGGGGAAATATCATTATTAAATGTTTTTCTCAAATACACGTTGGACACAATTATTGGCACCCCTAGAAATTCTTATGAGTAAAATATCTCTGAAGTATAGACCTTTTTCCTGAATAAGCGATGAGCGGCGCCATGATGGATTCTAACTTCCGTTTGGGTGCTCTCGTGTTCCGGTCTCTATAGAAATCCGTTAAAATGGGGTAAAAAAAAAAGATAGACTGAATTGAACCTTTTTAAGTATAACTACATATAAAAATGTGCAGAGGATTGCTGTGCTGTTGTTGGCTGCCACAGTAAGGGCAGTATAAGCTAAGAATCCCTTTAAAGTACTTGTTTTGGGTATCAGAAAATCTGTCTTGTCAGGCACTGTATATATGGCTTGCAGCGCTTAAGTTAAAATACTGAGTGTGAAATAATAATATATGTTAAAATAATGTTCTTATCATTCTTTGTACAAAATCCCATGAACTTCACCCCGATCGGGACCTGTATGTGCACTCAGCTGTTTTCAATGCAGCTTAACCTCGCATCGCTTCATGTCATCTTCCCCCTCATTGAACTATGACTGGTCCTTTACTGCAAAAAGGCAGTCATTGCGACACTGTAAAGTGATGAAACAATGGTGCCACATGATTTTTTAAAATGAGTTTCATAGGTTTCACATTATATTATCGGCTCTAAAAATATGCAAATGTAACTAGAAACCGGAAATGTAAAGCATCGTTCTAATCGGGGGAGACTTCCGCGTTCAGAAAAAGGTCTATATTCCCATTCATATTCACAATTTTGTGCACTCCAGGGTGATTATGAACATGAAATTATCTGGCCATGGCTTCCTGTTTCACAGAAATATAAATAGGAGGGAAAACAAAGCCCAAATTTTCTTAATCATCCATCACAATGAGAAAAACCAAAGAATATATTTCTGATGTGCAGCAAAAGATAATTGAGCTTCACAAATTAGTGAAGTGGCTTTAAGAAAAGAGCTAGAGCAGTGAAAATTCCCATTTCCACCATAAGGGCAGTAATTAAGAATTTCCAATCAACATAAAATGTTACAAAACTGTCTGGAAGAGGACGAGTGTCTATATCATCCTAATGCATGGTGAGGAGGAGAGTTTGAGCGGCTAAAGACTCTCCAAGGACCACAGCTGGAGAATTGCAAAAAAAAAAAGTTGAGTCTGGGGGTAAGAAAACCTTTAAAAAAAAATTGTCAAACAGCACCTGCATCACCACATGTTGTTTGGGAGGGTTTCAAGAAAAATTCTCCTCGCTCATCCAAAAAACAAACTCCAGCATATTCAGTAGTCAGACACGACTGGAACTTCAAATAGCACTGGCTTCTATGGTCAGATGAAACTAAAAAATGAGCTTTTTAGCAGCAAACACTCAAGATGGGTTTGGTGAACACAGTGATAAAAAGATAATTGTGTACAATTAAATATACTGCTGTATTTTTGATGTTGTGGGACTATATTTCTGCTGGAGGTCCCGGACATCTTGTTGAGACACACGGCATCATGGATTCTGTCAAATACCAACAAATAAAAAATCAGATAAAAAAACAATATGTCAATGACTCTGTTAGAAATCTTATAATGAGCCATGTTTGGATCTTCCAACCGTATAATAATCCAAACACAAACCTCAAAAACAACACAAAAATGGGTCAAAACCAAGCTTCTGCTGGCCATTCCAGTCCTCTGACCTGAACCCTGTAGAAAATTGTGAATTTTTTTTAATAAAATATCAAAAGGATTAACAATGCAGATTAATTTTCACAGCCTTCTTTGATCATATTTACCAAGGGTGCTGATATTTTTGGCCATGACTGTATATATATATATATATATATATATATATATACACACACACACTTTTTCCATATCATACAATATTGATATTTATCACAATATTCATTGACCATTATAATGAAGAAAATTATTTGTGCTAAATGTTACACCTTGAGAATGAATGTAAACATAACTTGTTTGTTCACAATTAAGCTCCAGTTGTCACATGTTGACCTAGTTTCCTCTGTTCCACTATTGGTTAATTAGCTCCTCACCTGTTTCTGTTTCCCCATTGATTACGTTTATTACTTAAAGCCGGTGCTATTGAGTTAACCACATGTGTTTTTCTACTCCTTTCTCCTGAAATTCTACTGTGGATTATTAATAAAAGTCTTTAATTTGTTCTATTCATCGTCGTGCGCCTCTTTAGCTGACACGTAACGTTACACCAGTGAGTAAGCTAACTTTTAATTTAGGGCCCCATGAAATATATTTTACGTCTCCTAAATTTCATGTTTTCCTTTTAATTTTTTTATGATTTAGGCAAGGCCATTTTATTTATATAGCACATTTCATACACAATGGTAATTCAAAGTGCTTTACATAAAAGGAAGTAAAATAATCATAAAAATAATCACAACAATAAAACAAGGAATTTAAAAATGTTTAAAATGATTTAAAAATTGATTTAAACAGTTAGAAATAAAATTGATTATACATAAAAGAATTGTACAAATTTATCATAAAAATTGTCAAATTAAATTGATTAATAAAACTGAATAAAAACAATTTAATCAATCTTTTAAAATGCAATCAAATAAAAATATTTACAACAAAAAAAATGCATTGTGTGATATTTCTTAAAAATATAGCCTATCAAATTAATAACAATTACATTTTAGTATACAATAGTAATATAATTGTCATAATTTCTTCAAGTTAAACCAGACTTTTATTTTGACTGATTTGTCCCAAAGGTCTTTCAGTTTCAGTCTGTATCTGATGTTAGTTTTTCTCAATTTAAAAGGTGTAAAGCTGATGAAGTGACTTTCAGAGCAGCTCTAGAGATGAAATTCATGTGTTCTCATTAGGGATGGTTAGATTCACATCGGTGCATCGGCATAAACGTTAATGATGCAATGAATCGATTTTAAAAAATGTGCATCGGATATTTGTATCGCAATGCATCATTTCTAACATATTTGCATTGGTAAAAACTGATTTATTTACAGTATACATAATTATTAGTATATGCATCATACTTTTATTATTTAGAAAGTGACCAATAATTTGTGACCAATATTTTATATGTAGATTGATTTCTCCTCTCTAAACTGTTGCTCAAGCACATCCTCTCATCATTACTGCTGCTACGTGAATATGACATATCACTACAGAAACCGAGGCGTGTCCTCAGAGTCATATAGAATATAGATTAACATGGCTGTCTATCTGAACCTAAGAATTGCATGGCATCATATCTTTTTTCCATTGCATCGTATTGCATTGAATTTCATTGTGAAATCATATTGCACTGCATCGTAATAGGGGTGAATTGTATTGCATCTGTAGCTGCTTCATATGTATATTTAATGTATCGTATCGTTGGCTATGCATCGAGATGTGTATCATATCGGCCTCAGTCATAAAGATGCGCATCCCTAGTTCTCATTAATTGAGAACAGGTGCTGAAAACAAGGCAAGCATCATGTGTGTTTGAGTTTGTCTAGCAGATGAAACTATGGCACTCATTCACACAGATGCTAAGAACATGCAGACTTATTAGCGGCATGCACTGAGCGGCTACTTTTGCCTTAATTTCTGCTGTGTGATCAGCTGTTAGATTAATTCATAATGAGTAAAAATGTTCAGAGCTTATCATAGTTATTGACAGATTTTATTGGGATCTCGATATTGTTTACCACCCAACCCTACTTTCAATGCTGGAATCCCACAAGGTTCAGTACTTGGTCCATCTCTATTCTCCAGTTCCATTCACCAAATTGCTCGGTACTTTCACCCAAATATCTCTATCCTCTCACAGAAGATCTCGGCATGCCTTTTTGATATATCAACCTGGCTGGTTACTATCAACCAGCCCACAGATCTCCACAGAAAGCTAAGCAGATTTAGCTAAATTTTAACATAATTGCTTGTGCGCTTAGTTAATAAAAATTGTTTTGAGTTAAAAATGTTACACTTCTGAGGTAGTCCAGAAGCAGATCATAAATTCTGAAACAGAACCACTTATCTTTTACACTCTACACAAGAATGGAGCCACGAAATGGAACTAAACTAGATCAGTCCTAATATTCCACAGATCCAGAAATCAAGCTCTCCTATGTCACAAAGCTATGCATCACAAACTTTCAACAAGAGTGAACTTATCTTTTATTGCTACTGTAGATGTGCATGGACTTTTAACACACAATTCATAACAACATTGACAACAACAAAACAGTAAGTAAAAGATATAAATAATCATCATGATGGACAACTGAAACTGGCAAGGAAACCAGCAGTATAAGCAGTTAACATTAAAACAAATAGTAATTTGCATAATATATTCATGCCGTGGTGCATTGCTGAGAACACAAATACCGCATCATAGTATCATGTCCACAGATTTGACACCTTGCTCAAAATGTTCAACAGAAACATAAAATAAGTAAAGCTGACTTTGGGTCTTAGTGCTTAAATATTCAAATGTTTAATGTGATAGACAGAAATACAGTTTATTAAAAGGACATAAACCATGCTTAATATCAGCAGTGTTGTCAAAATGTATCATTGTGTTGTTTTTTAAGCAATAAAAATCACATCATAAGTGCAATTAACTTAATAAACAACCCTTTCTGCAAAGATATACATGTATACATTTATTTTTTACTTTTGTGTTTATTTTTTAAATATTTTTTATGAATACAGTATTTATTATGAATAGAGTATATTTAATATTATGAAGTCTTGTGTTTCTCTAAAAATTGTACTAAATAACATCTCAGTAGACCTCATCCAGTGCACCTGCTCTTTGAAACTACGTATAATAAAAACATTCCTCCACCCATTTGCAATATTTACTCAAAACCATTGTGCCTTTCTGCATCTGTGATACATAAAAATATTTATACATTGTAGACAAAAAGCCTGCAGTTAAAATAAAAAAACAAGGAACGCTATTTTTAGGGGTCGCTCTCCAAAAGAAGGCAAAGGGTTCAAATACATTAAGAGTCTTTTTGCCACCAAATGTCAGTTCTCTTAAAGATGCTTTTATTTCATGCTGCTAGGTGAGACAGTGGGTCATGATTATGATGTTGTTTCTTGTAGGTGTGTGGTACAAAAAATGCTGGATGGCTGAATGTATCTACTGGTAATGGTGTACATATTATGAATGGAAGTATTTAATTAAAAATAATAATTAAAAGTATCTTTTTTTGTTTTGTGGCTTAATTTGATAGCAATGAGAGAAAAAGAAGCAGAAGCAATGGTTTAATACATAGAATCGTATACACTCAAAGCCATAGAAAAAACATTTTTGGTTCCCCCAAAGAAATTTTGAGTGTGTCAAAAACATTTTAATAATATAAAGAATTTTTTTTTTTTTTCCCACTTAAATAGAACCTTCAGTTGAATGGAAAGCTTCCGTGGATGTTAAAGATTCTTAAATGGAACTGTTGATAACAATAAATAATTTTTTAAAGAGTGTATTATTACAAATAAATATTACAAATTGTGTCTCACACACACACACACACACACACACACACACACACACACACACACACACACACACACACACACACACACACACACACACACACACACACACACACACACACACACACACACGTGTAATATGTTTCCAGCACTGTTAATAGTGGCAGTCCAGTACTGCATATTTTGGATGTCTCTCTAATCTAACACACCTGATTCAACTCATAAGCTCATTAGGCTTCATTCTCATGCACTAGAGAAGCTCTCGTGAGAGTGTATTTGCTGTTGCCAGAGGGTAGGGTACAGGTAGGGCTTGGGGAATCTCGTTTTTTCTAGCACAAGGGATACCAGACAGGCAGATAGTGTTGGAGGGGGCTTCTAGAGACCTAATAATACAGGGAAAGTTTGCATATATATATATATATATTTTTATTTTTATTTTTTTTTATTATTATTATTATTGTTTATTCATTTACACTGCTTTTCAGAGTTTGGGTTTGATAAGATTTTTTAATGTTTTTGAGTCTTTTATGCTCACATGCCTCATTTATTTGATCAAAACTAACAGTAATATTGTAAAATATTATTACAATTTAAAATAACTGTTTTCTATTTGAATGTATTTTAAAATGTAATTTATTCCTGTGATGCTAAGCTGAATTTTCATTTGAATCGTTGTTCCAGTCTTCAGTACGTAGCCCCTTTAGGGACATGGTGGTGGAAAAAAATTGGGGTGGAAGGAAAAATTATTCTTCAAATGTTTTGTGTTTTCTCGCAAAACTTTTGCATTCCCTCGAGAAACCCTTTAAGTTCGGACAAACTCTTCTTGTTTACTTTACAGCTTGCGGTGGTTCATACAGGTCCGTATGTTCACAATGGAGCGGTTCATAGAGTGAACTTGGACTCAAGAATAAAGAAATAGTCAGTGTTTCAAAGGCACGGTTTTGGACATTCTTAAATGCTTAATGTGGCTTAATGTTTTAAAACAGTGACATTGGAGGACCAAATTCGATAATAATAAATACTGATGAAATTATTAGGCTAATAATAGCCTTATTAATAATATTACTATTAATAAAGCAGAATAGCCCAGAATATGAACGCAACGCCTTGCACGTTAAGCTTTTTCTCCCCCATAGAAAACGCTTAAGGTAGGCTAATGAATGAAGTCGGTGATTTAAAAATACCAAAACTGTTTAGTTTATATTACGCACAAAGCAGATGAGCCCAGAACAGAAAGTGCAGTTTCACCTGTTTTCTCCCCCACAGACAAAACATTATAAAAACTCCTAGCACATTGCTTTTCTGTGCATATATTTTTAATAAAATATAAAACTTGGGCTTTTTATTACTGTTTTTTATATTCAGTATGTTAAGTGCGCTTTTCTATGGGGAAGAAAATGCTTATCATGCAATTCAGCTCATATTTTGGGCTTGCATCTACACAATACATATTTTAATACATATATAATATAGCATATTTGGTCTTTTTTTATCATCTTCATTAGACCGCCTTAAGCGTTTTATGAACCACTGCAAGCTGTTCTGTTCTGGGCTCATCTGCCTTTCTGTGCGTAGCCTAATATAAACAGTAAACAGATTTGTTTTTTTTTTAAATCACCGTCTTCGTTCATTAGCGTTTTTTATGGGGGAGAAAAAGCTTAACGTGCAGGGCGTTGCGTTCATATTCTGGGCTATTCTGCTTTATTAATAGTAATATTATTAATTATATTATTAATATTAGCCTAATCATTTTATCAGTATTTATTATTATCGAATTTGGTCCGTCACTGTATTAAAACATTAAAAGAATGTCCCAAAACCGTGCCTTTGAAACACTGACTATTTCTTTATTCCTGAGTCCAAGTTCAAAATGAAACTCTATGAACCGCTCCATTGTGAACATACGGAGCTGTATGGATGTACTGCAAGCTGTAAAGTAAACAGGAAGTTTGTCCGAACTCAACTGGTTTTGCGAGAGAACGCAAATATCTTTGCGAGAGATTACAAAAATTTTGCGAGTGAACACAAAACATTTGAAAAATATTTTTCCTCCCACCCCGAATTTTTTCCACCACCATGTCCCTTAAGGGGCTCCGTACTTCAGTGTTCTAATATGCTGAACTGCTAATATTATTATCAATGTTGACAACCGCACTTCATATTTTTGTATTTTTTTCCTCAGTGTTCTTTGATGAACAGAATGTTTTCCAGGTCGATGTACTGTTGGTTTTTAGTAGGCGTTTCTACTTGACTACTGTATACAATTATATCACTGTCCACTCTCCAACTGATAGCCACTACATTTACATGAAGTTGAACTCTGCTCAGCTGTCACATCGTTCATGTATACTCAAACAAATCACCAACTCTAATTGAAAATACATTGGTTTTTCACTGAAAATTGATGCACGCCTTCAGAATTCCACACATTCCTCAATCCTCAAGTTACTGTCTCTGACATGTTTTTTATCATATTTTCAACCGCCAGTTTTCTATTTAAATTCATTCAGCACAGAAAGTGCCCAAATATTCTACATGCAAGTTTACAAACAGCATGAACAATCCTCAGGCCTCAGTGTGTGAGGATTTGAGTGAAGTGGAGGAAGGGAGCTATTGCTTTTTTGCCAGCTAATGGTTTACTAAATTAGGCTCCCCATCTGTCGGCTCTTTCAGAGCTACCTATTCTCTAATCTTGGAAGTCATTCTTTGCCAGGAGATTTTGTAGGGGAGTGGGGAAAAGGGCATAGCCTTCAGCTGTAGAAAATGTTCTTGTTCGCTATTAATGTGTTTTTGTATTAGGACGAATAAGGATTAGAAACAATTTTGTTTTGAAAAAAACAGAGAAAATTAGAGTGGATTGCTGTGCATAATTAAAACAATGAAATGTTATTGTTGTGCACACTGACAAATCACTGAAAAACTAATTGATGTTTTTCATTTATAGAACATCTATTTTAATTAAAAGCTCTAGTTACCTATATTATTTTTCTGAATTTTTTGAGAGAACAATCTGTGCCGTGCTCAACATCAAGCCAATACCAAGTGACAGTTGCCAAATAATTGGGACTACAGCTGAATTTGTGTGAATTTTGTGTCAATCAGTAGCTTTGATGTTCGTATGTGAAGAGCAGGAATTTGCAAATGACCCAATTATTTTTGAGAATCTACTTTCTGGTGTAGATTTTACTCACAGGATCTGTCATTATTGTTTAGTATGTACATTTGAGTAGTTCTTAAAAAAAAAAAAAAAACGACTTTTTAAGCAGTTCTTTTTAAAAAACAAACAAACAAACAAACAAACACTTTATTCTGAGGTTTTGATGGCATCAAATATTAAGTTTTACAAACTAATATCTAAATACACCATGCATATCCAGAATTGCTACTTTTCCCAATTGCATTCAAAAAACCAACCATATTCATTAATGTTTAGTTTGATTTTTTAATTAATTATTTGTTTGTTCTGTGTAGCTTCTGTGTAACTTTTGTATTAAATGCAAAAGCAAGTACAATTATTTCATCAAGAAAACCCAAGAAGGTTTTATTGTAGCAATTAGCAGTGCGGAGACCAAGGTCTGTTTCTTTTATTGAATTTGAGTTAATAAGTCTCCTGCTGTTCAGCTAATTACTGTGCTTGGAATATATTAGTTCTGCAGGTACTTACGTTAATTGTTGAAAATGTTTTTTTTTTTTCAAGTTTGGAAACTGAGATTTTGTCTGTGAAAAGCTATTTTGAAATGTATGCAGATCAGGGGAAATGTGTCAGTCTTTGTTAAATGGTTTAATAAGAAAACATCTGCAATATCATCGCCATGATAAGTGAGGTGCTACCAAGCTATTTTTGCGTTGAAAAATATATACCACACAAATAGCCCCTATTAAATTAATTAACATGCTTTACAAAACAATAATAGCTTTGTAGCATAGATTTTATTTTTTTAAATAAAGTGAAATTTATTATAATATTATAATAATTAATGTCAGTAAGTGTAAGATGTTGGAATCTGTGAGCAATTAATTGACTTAAATTGATTCCAACTGATTGGACTTTGACCAATTTATTAAAAGAACTGGTTCAAAAGTCAATTGTTATTAAATCAGGTGAAACTGGGAGTTCGTCTACAATGTTTGTTTTTGTGTGCCGCAAGTGACGATAACTCAATCACTGGCCCTCGTTCATGAAACTTTTGTAAATATTTGTAAAGTAATTAGTAATTTTCTGAGCAATTTAATAAAACTCTCCTCCAGATTCACAAAAGCATCAGATTTGATAGTGTATTTTAATGAATTACAACTAGACGAATTATATGTGTACAGAAATATTGTGGGATCTTTGCTAGTAAATTTCACAAATAATTACAAAGAAAGAAAAAAATTATTAAACATGAAGTGTGTGTGTGTGTGTGTGTGTGTGTGTGTGATATAGTAAATAAAACAGGTTATTGGAGTACTCTATTATATATGATATTTTTTTACAGTATATTGTTATAAAAATCAAGAAAACAAAATGTTTGGATGTTTTACGTACCACTTACACATGCAATTTTCATACCACATTTTGAGATGCAAACACTTTAATGAATACGTAAAATACGTATTTTTACATGAAAATCATTCTGCTTGTGTTTCATGAATGAAACCTATCGTCCTAATATTATTTTGTGGTAGGCTCCTCTGTCTTCGTATGTCATCATATCGAATTCAGACTGCAGACTCATATCAGGTGAAATATAATTTGTTTTGGCGTGGCGCTGGAGATTCAGTAACTGAATTCAGTTCAGGAAACACTAAGTAGCCTAAACAAATCTATCAACGTCTACTGAAAACGTACACTGCGCATTCAGAAGGCTTACATTACATCAACGCGTAATCTTTTTGTATTGGTCCCTTTAACACCCATACTGCGCTCCCAGTCTCCAAAGAAACACTGTCCGTGAAGCCCCTCCCCCACTACACTGGTATTTGAACATCAGATTATCCCTAAATGCTTTGAGCGGTATGCATGAGACGAGGCTAAGGAACGAATTAGGCAGTGAGAGAGTTAAGAAATGCTGGCCTTGTGTGCAAGTAGAGCTGGGGGGGGGGGGGGTTTCAATAGTCATTTCTTGGAGACTTAAATGTTACATGTTCAGAAATGTCTCACCAAAGGTCATACAGTCAGTGAGGCTCATTAAAAAAAAGACGCAACCAATCAACAGGTCAGACTCAGTGTGGTCTCCATGGGAACGTGCAACAACAAATCAATTTACTGCATTGTTCCGTATTTACAATACACGCAACAAAACTGTTTCTGTTACGGTTTACCATACCATTACCAAAATAGCGTATTCAGATCAGTTGTGAGTGACTGCTTTGTCTTTCCCTGTGGGACTGATGCCTTTTGTTTATACCATACTGCAAAGAAGACCTTGAGGGTATATGGAGCCCTGGTACATATAGCGCCTCTGTTTGTGTGTGTTTAGCTGTCTCTAAAGATGTAGAAGACTCTTTGTGATATGATCGTTTAGTATCAGCAGACTTTTTGTTTGGAATTTATAATTCGCTGTGCCACAAAGAACTTTCATTTTCCAAAAATGAATCGTATTGAATATATTTTCGTTCCAATTACTATCCTGACCCTGACTTTGAGCGTGCGCATTTTTCACATATCTGCAGTTAATTAAAGTCTGAATTCACTTCTAGCACTATTTCATCTCTTTTTGTCCCATGCCTTTTTTCCATTTGAATAATATTCATCTTTGCTGAAAAGTAAAGGATCTTATTGTTAACACCATTTTGTCCATATAACACAAAATGTAAAATAAATGTAGGTGTAGCTCATTCAAAGAAAAAAATTCAGTGAATAAATATAATGCGTTGCATATTGGTGCTTATTTGCAGACTCAAGTTCAAAATCTGAGATATTTTATTTCATTTTTTTTTTTTTTTTTTTTGCTTTTTACTTTTAATTTACAGGATAGTGAAGAACTGCAGCTCGGGTCAAAAGGTAAAAGTCCATTGATGCTTATTTCAGATAAATGGATTTGTAGATGAGGTGCTGATACAGTGTATAAATGCAATAAATTGCTTTTTTATTTATTTATTTTTATTTGAGTCCATTTGCAATAGCAATAGTAACCAAAAATGTTGCAATGGCAAAACAAGCAGTTGGAAGCTTGGTAATGCTTTTTCCTGACCTGTAATGTTGTACTTTTCTGATACTGTTTATTTAAGAAGAAATTTATGCACGTTTTTGGAGATTATAGTGAGGACTACATATCAAAATATTAAAGCTACTTGCATTTGTAGATGATTTTTTGGTAACACTTTATTTTGATGGTCCCTTTTGAACATTAAGTAACGTTGCAACTACATGTCAACAAACTCTCATAAGAGTATTAGTAGACTGTCTGCTTCATATCTATTAACTCCTTATTGTGTTGGTCTCCAAACAGATATTCTACTGACTATAAGTATCTTTGCAAGAACATGTTAATCTAACCCTGACCCTACCAGTCAACTAATACACTACTAACACTCTAATGAGAGTCAGTAGAAATGTAGGTGCAACATTACTTATAGTCAATAGAATGTGTTAAAGGGACCATCAAAATAAAGAGAAACCGATTTTTTTTTTTTTTTTAAGAAATAGATGTACACCTTTGAGTCTTAAGAAACATTCCCACCTTTTACTCCACTTGCAACGGCCTTGCTTGTGCCTCTCTATGGACACATCAATGAACGTCCTCTGAAAACACATCTGAATAGAGTCTCAGATAATGTACTGTATAAGGCTTCCATTAGGTGTTAAAAGTGTATAGTCTCACACATTCTTCCTTTTACCGTATTTTTATAGTTTGATATCCCTTATTCTGTCTTTTGTTGTGTGGAAAAGAACAACTTGGACATCAGCTAATCATCACATTCTCCACACACCAAAAATGAAAAGGCATGCAGACGATTACATGAACTTTTATACTGACATACCGTTTGGATGAAAAATGCTGTTCACTATTCTCAGGTAGCGAGGAACTTATAGTCCATTTATATTTTATTCATTTGCCTTTCTTTTCCTTTGCCATCCTATAACAATTGCCTCAATTGTTACCACAGTAACTCATTGAAATCACACAAGGAAATCTGCAGCGCCGCTGCCTGTACAATAAAAGCTGTCAGTCAGTGCGTTTCCACTTAACAAACAGCTTACCTTCAACCGTACTGTAACTTTTATATTGTCAGCGATATTGTGAGGGAACAGAAGTCCTGGTTTATAGCACTACTAAAGCTGAAAGTTAGCAAATCCATTTTTCTCGATTCCCCCACAGGATCTCCACTTACTGTTTTTTCAAAGCGACACCTGATTGGCTGAGCGGTTGTCCGAGTGACACCCGATTGGCTGAGGAGCTGCACGCAGTCGACGCTTGAAAACCTGAAGTAAAGTGTCCCACTAATTATGACACGATCCTTTGTGGGGTGTTAAACATTGCTCAGAGAGAATAAAGGCCCATTTACACTGATTTACAGAACGGTAACTAAAGATAACGATAAAGATAGTCTAAAAATCGTTCTCAGTATTAAGACCCGTTCACACCAAGAACGCTAACGATAAAGATAACAATAAAGATATAGTTCTAAAAATCGTTCTCAGAATTAAAGAATAGCAGAGTCCACACCACAGCTGTAACGATAAAGGCACAGAGAAACAATACCGTTTTTTTTCTTTCAGCTGATGAACGCTAAAATAATTGAGAGCCAATCAGAATCCTGCTGTAACTAGCTTGAGAATTTAATTTATTCTAAGCTCGTGTGCTAAGAATAAACAGACGATATCGTCCGCTGGTGTATAGCTGAAGTCCCTGATAGCACACGTACATCTCGGAGACGTCTATTTGACATCTGCAAGACGTATTTTTTAGGGTGTTTGCGCATCTGCAATACATCTATAGGATGTTTCCTTTTAGATGTCAAATTGACATTTATTAGATGTCTTTAAGATGTTTCTGATTTAGAATGTATGTAAAACTGACATAATACACTTATTACGTATTAGTAACACATATTATCATCATAAACACTATTATTATTATTACTATAATAATAGATTAATTTAATCAAATACAAAATTATTTAAAACAGTCTCTTCTCTGATCATCATATGTGACTCTGGAGCACAAAAGCAGTCATAAGTAGCACAGGTGTATTTGAAGCAATAGCCAACAATACATTGTATGGGTCAAAATGATTTTTCTTTTATGCTGAAAATTAGGATGTTAAGTAAAGATCATGTTTCATGAAGATATTTTGTAAATTTCCTACTGTAAACAAATCAACACTTAAGTTTTGATTATTAATATGCATTGCTAAGAACTTCATTTGGACAACTTTAAAGACGATTTTCTCAGTATTTTTATTTTTTTGCACCCTTTTCAAATATCATGGCCAAATATTGTCCTATACAAACCATACATCCATGGAAAGCTTATTTATTCAGCTTTCATGTGATGTAATAATCTCAATAATAAAAAAAAAAAAGATTTATAATTGACTCTTACGATTGGTTTTGTGGTCCAGGGTCATGTATAGTTATATTTATAGTTATCGTTGTTGATGTGAACGGGGCTTAATTCAGTGCATTTTGTAATATTTCTGTAACGTGACACAAATAAAATGATTAATATTAGTATATTGTTAAAATATTTAGAATGCATTTTTATTATTATCATATACGCGTCAATTAGCATAAACACTATTAGTAATAGGCTACAAGATTAATTTAATCAAATACAAAGTTATCGAAGGCATGCATCTATGCACGCAATGTTTAATGTTTAAATTCCTCGGAGCGAAAATAGGCAAAGCTTCAGTTATAGGCTGAACAAGATTTGGATATGGGAGGGACATGTCAGAAAAGTGCTGCAGCATTGAAGACCCACGGAGGGAGAGAGAGGGGGGCGATGACGCGGGCACCGGGAGCTCCCGGTGTGAGGCGCGCGCCCGCGGGAGGGGCCGGTAGAAAATGGCGAGTCTGTGCAGAAGGCAGCAATGTACGATCGAGAGGCGCGGCTTTCGGCAGGAGCTTGACTCGTGGCGGCACAAACTCATTCACTGTGTAGGTAAGCTCGCTTAACCTATCGTGCAGGATCGTGTGGCTGAGCTTCGCGTGTTGATTCAATGTGTTTATTCGGCACGGGGACCGGCAAAAACCCATTGCCTTGAGCCGCGAGCCAAGCGGATTTTTTTTTGTCTCGCAACGATTTTTTTCTTATAGCCGCTCACCCCCGTTGGACCTTATCAAAAAAAAAAAAAAAAAAAAAAATTGCAATTATGAGTTTAGCTGCGCTAGCGATGTTTGAGAAACAATGTACATTTACGTTTATATTTGACTGCATAACAGCTGTTGTTTTGGCCCAACGCGATTTCTTTAAGTTATATTTTTTAGAGGAAATTTAGGCGATGTTTATTTATTGTAAGCAGGGCGTGTTACGTGTACAGAGGGAATTGTGCTTTGACCAATCGCTGGCGTTTCTTTTGCCAGTGTGCGCGCTCCCTGCTTTATTGTAGGCTACTGTATTATTTGGGGGGAGGGCTGTGCGCGTCCCCGCCCCGATGCGCGCGTTCCCTCCCTTCCCTCAAATCAGCGGCGCTGGGGGAGCGCGCATTGCTGCAATGGGGAAATGTCAGAAAATAATTTTGTATTTTAGGGGAAGGTGGGGGGTTGACAAAGAAAATGACACTGCGCATATTGCTTAGTTGTTATCGCGGCCTTGTCAAGGCCAGGTTCTTCCTGCACTGAACGCTTTAATATAACGTCTTGATCTCAATCAGGAGGTTTTTGCCGAATAAATGCGCTGATATTTGAGTCTGTTTTGATTTTTTTTTTCGTTAATCGATTGCTCGCTTTGAAGCAGCAAGGCAGTCCATGAACGAGACGTGCCAGTGTTGCCAATATATCGTGCAAATATCAACAATATTAGGTTTTGGGAAGCCTAGAGTCCCGTTTCTATTTGTTATTTACTCATTTTTGGTTGTCATTTCCAAGAATATGACAGAAAGTGTTGGTTACTCGCCCCTCCCCCGTTAAATCTAATGTTTCATTAGCTTTGTTTAATCCCTTTAAATCGCCGTATCTGATGTTATTGGGAGATTATCTATTGAGTCTTAACCTCGAGGTTTCCTAGTTTTCAACCCTAGATTTGTGTTAATCTCCCTTTTAATGTCAGACAGAAAACCCTTGGCTTTTGGCATCTGTTAACCGCAGCTTTTGAGTAAATGTTGGTCACTCTCTATCAACCAAAACAATGTAGATATAAGGATAGTGAACGTAATGCTGCGTTAATGTCAGATATTGAATATGAACATATGTTGGACTCTATATGAATAGTAAAGCTTTTTTTTTTCAATTTGTTTAGCATGTCCTACATCACATCAGATATGATAATCTGATATATTTGACAGGACTAGGATGTATTTTGTTATCAGATACGTTGTATGTCAGTGAAACTGGCTTAGTTTACCTCATACTATGAGGAAAAGCTCCTAATTTGTACCAAAAGGCCCGTTCCAGGAAGTATGAAGGCATTGATGTGTTGATGGGTGGATTCATTGCTATTTTGTGCTGAAATAGGGAAGATATTTGACGGTGAGCCTTTAACAAGAGTCATAATATTAGTGAAATTTAAAGACTGAGAGTTTTTAGGCCTGCGAAAGGTTATCAACTTGATTATTACCTGATGTAGATAATTGAATAAAAATATTTATTGAGAGTACAAATTATTTTTCCTAATCACAAATGATTGGAAATGTCATGGAGGAATGGTTAAATGTGTGGGAACAATACTTTAAATGTAATTGCTGTGTTGAAGGCTTAAAGATTTGTTGCTTGTATTGTATATTCTGTCCATCACAAGAGATTAATTCTAGGCATGCTTTGAGGAAATGTAGACTAAATAATTTGGGTTTAGTCTACTGAAAGTCTCCAGTGAATCCATAATGAGAGCTTAGCATGTTTTTGGACGTAAAAAAACAACCAAAGTCATTAATCTCCCTCCGTGCTTCTGAAATCTAGAAGTATGTAAAAGTTGGTTCACACCTTCATGACAAGAATTTACATTCTTGCTCTGTTGATAACGCTTTAGGGAGCATCATAAATCATTTCCTCAAACTTTCAAGGGTCAAAGTTCCAAATTCTAAACTGTTGTTAACAAACTCTCCTTGAAAGCCAGCATTGCTAGAAGTTGCAAAGAAGTTTTTTTTTTTACCCTCTGCAAACCAGTCAGTTTGACGCTGAATTTGAGCTGTCAATGGTATCATATTTTGTCATTATTTACTTAAGTTTTCTGTTTCTGTTTGTAGTCTGATACTAAATCATCCTCTTTAAATGTTACATGGATTATTATGTTTACTGCATCTAGCTTTGCTTGCTTGTTGATCTGTAGGTAACTTGTAGATAGCCTTGCACGGATACGACAGCAGCATGCAATGTTAATAATAACAATACATAAATGTAAATTATTAATAATAGTTGACAAACAGTACCAACATTCATCAATTGATTTTATTAATATTAATTTCATGATACGCTTTTCTCTCTAGTGAACAGCTTTGCCATTTATTTTCATTCACTAGAAGTAACAGTATATATATATTTATATATGTATATATATATATATATTTCAATTAAATTATTTCCGTTTACTGGTGGCTCAAGGTTTGGCCAAAGACTGTTGAATGAGACCCTTGAATAGGATTTGATCTGTAATTTTAGTTTAACTCTTGAAGTGGTCTTTATATCTAGCCTTGGCGCGTCTAAATGCATAAAATGTAGTTTGATCATGTGTGTGGAGCTTTCATTTGGTTAAATAAATCATTGTGGTGAGATGTCGCTGTTTTAATCAGACGAATATATTCGTCCGCTGTTTATTTTTAATCTGCGTGCAAACAGCTAATACATACAAGGACGTGACAAAACCCAACCGAACCTTGGCTTCACTGGCTTTTCCGACTCTTTCTGTGTGAATTTGTCACCACACATTTGGTGTCATGCACGAGAGCGTCACAAATTCAAACAAAACTGAAGGTCAAAGCTGCTTGCTGTGAGAACCATTACCATCAGGAAAAATGTCACTTTTTATTTTTATCTCTAGTCATCATCTACCTCCCCCTCTCTCTCTTCGAAAGCTCCCCTATGCATTTGCCTTTCCTCTCGTTTCATCAAAGATCAGCAACAATCTTATGGCCAATTATGATTCTTGCAACATCTCGCTCAAATATAGGGCTATTTTGGATATTCCTTTGACATTTACTGCTGTTTATCAATCGCCAGAGTTTGGTCACTGTCTTATCTATATTAGATATCCTAGTTCTTGTAGTTCCATGCATGGTTCATAATCATGCATTTTGGTTTTGGTGGTTGGAGAACCTTTTTGGTGCATATCAAGAGAGACTTTACCTTTATTTATTTTTCTATCTTGACCGTAAACTGCTTCTAGCAGCTCTTGAACATCCACCCCCAAGTGAAGAGGTTGTTAAAGAAGCGTCTGGAGCTATTTGACGACAGTTTCCAGCAGATTTAATTGGCATGTAGGCTGCAAGAAGGTGCATTGATTCGAGTTGCATTCGTTTTGACCACCACTGAAAATCAACAGCATTTTAAATTGATAAAAAAGCAAAAAAAAAACTGTCATCTTAATTATGTATGGATCTTTTTCTTGTTGAGAACAGCTGCATGTGTTTACAGTACGGGGGAAAATACTGCATAGAATATCTGATTAAATAATTTAATAGTTAAATAATTAAATAAATGTTAAAACCCTGGGTTTTTTACCGTATCATGAATTGTACTTAATATTTTATGTAAAATATTGAACGATTCACTCAAATACACAACTGCTGTTAGGGTGCATTGCACTTTAAATTAAACTAAATTAAAATTAATTAGATAGCCAATTGAGATTTTTTGCACATTTGGAAAAAAAAAAAGGTATATTTTTGTTTAGGGAACTAAAACATTGATTCTTCTTGATTTTAGCATTTATCTAAAGCTTACAGCGTGGGTCTCCACCACTTTGATGTTTAAGCTGTCAGGGTTGCGCTAAACCATATAAACTACTTTAAAAGTAGTAGAATTACACTCCCACAGAGATAATACTTTTGGTTTTCCGCTGGATTTTTTTCAGATCTTAAATACGTCAGGCTTCTGTGCCTAAGTATTTTGACATCTGGGAAGTCTGCCTCCATTATTTTCTCCTTTTAAACCCCAGGGATTCTCATTCTGTCAAAGAGCATCTAGATTAAATCCGTACTATATCCCAATTATGACTTTTTTTTGACCAGTTCTAATAGTGGATGTTTGGTTGTGTAGACTATTTGAATGTTACTAAATTTGTAAATGCAATGAATAATAATTGTGCTTATTATAGTATTAGTATATTTGTACTCTCAGGTTATGTTTCCTCCCTAAATTCCCAAAAGATTGCAGGTAACCTTTGATTCGATGAAGTGAAACATTCTTTAACAGGCTGTTGCGCAAGAACTTTGGGAGTGTTTCTTTTTGATATACAGTAACCGTAAAGACAAGATAAGCTCAAATGTTACTCTTCCTCTTTCTGTGCTGTAGTTCATGTCAGCCTTACCCAATCCCTGCAGATCCAAATGTATCAAAATCTGCCATATGCTTTGCCATTTTTTTTTTGTCTGCCTCTCATGTGATATTAAAGCCATGTTCAGAATGGGTTTAGATTATGCACTCAAAGTTGAATGCCCTGAAAAGGTGGGGGTTTGAAGGAATTTTTATTATTTTTGCTGCCTGATGCAGCAGATGTTTTTAGGGAATGCTGGAATGCTGATTTCTATAGAGTAATGGTGGCAAATGAATTAAAAGCTTTGGCCTAGTTTTCAAGTTTTAATGTTTATACTGCTACAATTCCTAAATACCAAAAAAAAAAAAGCATTTGTAAGTTTAGCATATTGAAACGCTTGGAATGCGGAGATAAAGACATGAAATGTAGTATGCAAAGATAGGTTCAAGTGTAGCATGCTTTTCATAATATGCATTTTACTAAATTATTAATTTTGAATGCAGTTTCAGTAATACTTTATCTAGATGTTACCTTCAAATAAGCCCTGTACTTACCCCATAGTTACCTAATAGTTTTGTAAAGGTCCAGTGACGTTAAATAATATTTTTGATTAATCCTGTTAATTGTTTTTTTTTTTTTATTTCAGTGTATCTTCCATGTCTTTTTGGTTAATGATTAGCTATTGGGGTGCCTTGCAATGGTCGACTAGTCCAGTTATTAATGTTGACTTTTTTTTTTCTGCATGTTTCAGAAACAGTGCTTTAATTCACATGCCATACTTTAGTTGTTAGACCGTTTGTACAGTAAAACCCATTTAAAGCAAAGCCATCTGAGGGTCAGCTGAATCCAAAACATTCAATTAATTCCTTTTTCACACAACCAGCCTATTTGCAGAAGTTAGCCCATCCTTCAGCTATATGTTTCCTCCAACATCTCACTCACCGTGTGAATGATTTCTTTTGTTTCTCAGTGGTAAAGAGCAGGAATGCATGTGAAAATCATATGATAAGAGCAGTCTGCTGAATATCAATTACACGGCCCCCTCCCGACTAGAGATGATTTTATACTCTGGTGATCCGTTGACTATTGTCTTTAGGGTCTTTGTACTATTAAATGAGATTAATTGAGAGTCCCTATGTAAGACTCTGTTGTTCAGTAGCTGCCGGTAATTACAAAAGTAAAATGAACTGTTTACTGTTATTTGGACAATCCTGAATTATTAAGAAACTGTTAATTTAAATAGTTTCTAATGCTTTGTTTTTTTGTTTTTTTCCACACAGTTCTGCATCAGGCTATAAAAGTCATTTAGTGGAAAAGCATTACAATTGTTATCTCTCCAGCCAAGTTATTACTTTTTGTCTGAGTGTTTCAACCTATTCCAAAGCTAGATTAAATCTCATTAAAAACCATACAGCCTAGAATAATATTTGAGCAGATATAGCGAGTATGAAGTTTGTGCAGTTGCAGTTTTAGACTTGGATAACAATAGACTTGTCAGTTAAAACAGGATATTTTCATCTCTGGGTAAATCTGTCCAAATTTAAATTTTTTTAACGTTTGTGTTAAAAAGCGATTTCTGCATTGACTTAACTGATCTATGCAATGTTTCTGATTTGGATGTTTGATTTGTCTGGGGAGGGATCTGGAGGATTCAATAGACAGATTGTTTTGTGGGAAAGAGTGTTTTTGAATGGAGTATCATATCGCCTACATTGTGTTTTGACTAGAGAGATGAAGTTTTCCTTTCACTCATGTATTGTTGAATTATTACAGTGGTGTACAATGGATACATGTTCTCTGATGTCTTTATGAAAGGTATAGCTCACCCAAATAAGAAAATTTGGTGATTAGTCGCTCGCTTTTTGTAGCTCGGGAGTTATTTAACAGAATGTCCAAGCTGCTCTTTTTGTAAGATTTTTTTTTATTATTATTTTTGGCATTTTTGCCTTTATTATGATAGGACAGATCAGAGCTGACAGGAAGCGAAGTGGGAGAGCAAAAGGGGGGAATGATCAGGAAATCCTCGAGCTGGGATTCGAACTTGGGACGCCCGTAGCGCAACGACTCCAAGCTGCTCTTTCAATGAAATTAGTCACTATTCACTTTAATTGCATGGAAAAGAACATCTGCTGAATTTCCTTGTCTTTATGTTTCACTGAAGAAAGAAAGCTTGGAAAAACATTATTTTTGGTAAACTATATACCTTTAGAGGGATTTGACTTTTGTTGCTGGTTCTAAAAATACATGTTGGTAAATATAGCTTTTTTTAAACAGTATGTATTGCTGTATTGGTACATATTATTGAAAATGATTAAATATACTTTCAGTTATTTTTTGGAAAAACTGTGTGGGAAAAGAAACCTAGTTGCATTTTACTTACTGAATATACTTGGCAACATTTACTGCATAGCTGAAATAATGGTCTACCTATATAATATAACGTTGTAAAAACAGAAAAATAGGCAGTTTTGTTATATTCTCCAACTCTAATAGATAAACAGACAGAAAGAAACATATTATTGATCCAAGGTTCAGGTGCAAAACAATGGCAATGTAGTACATAGACACGCACGACGAAGGCCAAGCCTTTTTGTAGAGTTCTTTCATTCTCAGATTGACCTTTTTTAATAAAATTTTAATATAAATAAAATAATAATATAAATAATGTTAAGAAACTTTTTAATATAGTTTTTTTTTTAATAAAAAAATAATAATAATTATCTCAAAGACAAATATATTTTTAATTGTGCTGCAGATGTTCTGTGGGTTTACTTTAAGATGTGCAGCCCTGAAAATAAACCATTTGTCGTGACTCACTTACGCAGAGTGGCTCGCAAAGATGAAGTATTATGGAAAATCAACTTTGTATTCTTCTTCTTCAAAAAATAATTGAATTTGAAATGAAGTACTGCAAAAACAAGGTTTCTTTACTATATATCACATTTGATTTTTTTGGAACACTTAACCCTATAAATAACCTGCTTTACAGCGGACTTAAATCCAGACGTCTACTTTAACCTAATGCTGCACATTTCGTACTTAATGGCCAAGTAAACATCGCTTTTGACACTAATCACCACCATCAAAAGCTTAAAATTGCCTTTCATGGCCAACAGTTCCTTTTTATGACAAATGGTGCATGTATGAGATGTACATTCCCTGCAATTTGGGCTTGGTGACCTAAAAGGTCCTGTCGTGGAAGGGCGATGTCCTGATGGGTTAAATTTGATTGGCCGTTCCCTCATAGCACAGCTGCGGGTTTACGGTTTTCCCGCACTCTGGTTCAAACACAATCTTGGTCAAGAGGGGCCCGAATGACTTTGTTTAACCTCCTCTCCAAATAACACTTGCAATGTTCTTGCTAGAATCAAACAAGGGAAAATAAAACAGTGGATGCAGGAAACACTTGAGTGCGTTTTCTATTTGCTTTTCTTAGAATTTCATGCACTAGCCTTGTACCTTGTTGCAGGAATGCTCATGCATTTGTTTCTAGGTTATTATGTTGTTGGAAAAGTCTTTCAGGTAATAGGACAAAATGATCTGGATGACGGTAACGTCTGCTTTTATCTTCTCTTTAAAGATTAAAGATCTTTATTTTTTATCTTTATGATCTTTGTCGTGTTTTTCTTACGAGGTTAGACAAAAGACTTATTATTCAGGCTATTCAGACAAAGGGTTGAATTTGTTTTTTTTAATGATATTTATTTATTTACCTCTTTCCTTTATTTAGATTGTAGTTTTCTTGTCTCTAGAGTATCAAATGAAATTTGTTGTCTAAATTCGGCTATTGCTTTGATACTTTGGGTTTAGTATTTTTAGTTCATATTTGTCACTGTTGTTAATCAAAAATATGCAAATTAATGCAGCATTCTTTTTTTATTTTCTAAGTTGAGCCAAGATAGCCTATTGTATTTTTGGGCAATGGGCATGATATTTTTGGAACGGTTGGGACTATTATTAATGTTATTGACTGCTGTTTAACAGTTTTTAGATTTGTGCCTGACTGGTCGATTCCAATGGACAGATTGGATATTTTGCTGATTTTGAGTTGTGATGTGCAAAAATTCAAAATAGACTAGTTAGTGGGGGTTCCTGAGTGACTAGTTGACTAGGAGGGCCTGATTAATTAGTCTAGTTTCAGGTTCACTTGACAGCGATCTACTTCGTTCTAGCTGTTTCTCGTTCTCTGCAATATTCATTTACTAAATTGAGCCAAAGGTAGGATACCGCAATGGGTGTGATATTTTTGGATCAGTTGGACCTAGTTTATAGTTTATTATGATGATGATGATTATTATTATTGTTATTATTAATTCACGTGTTCTTGGCCGTTATTTTACCAATAGTGCTGGGCGATGAAACGATAACTATATTACCGCGCTAAAAGTAGAACGAAACAGCGCTACTCATTTGAACTGCGACACATGGACTGTTTATCGCTCGGTTCAAAGTTCAAACGGCAGTGCAGCGCAGATTTACTAAAGCAGATGCGTTTACTGGCTGATGAATCTCGGTCAGATCCAGAGTGAAGCGCTTGAATTCAGTGAACAACACAAACGAATCAGTGATTTAAACTAGTTTAAAGCCAGATGAAACAGCGCTCTGCGCAACGGTACAGTCAGGTAGCTTTTCAATCTACAAATCGCCATCATTTAGGCCTACCATGGATTTACTGTAGTAAAACTAACTGCACCATGTTATTGTGGGCTATTTTATTATTAATGTAGATGTATTAAAACAGTAATGGAATGCAATTACAGTATTTATTTTTGGAGATTAAGCTATAGTGTTTGTGCATTTATACTAAATGCATTTTGACTACTGTTTTTCAATACCTAGAAACCATATAGGCTAGTTACATTGTTACCATGGTATTGAGGTGCTATATATGTGGTTTTAACCGTGACTATCATGATCTAAATATATGCTACTATGGAAGACCAATGATTAATTTTTATAAAACTGTCCAAATAATTAAATTTCACCATATAAAAATGAGGTTGTTACAATTTTTTACAGATGTTTTTGATGATACACTTTAATTTAAATCTGAATCCTAACTCAAATGTGCATTTCCAAGAGACAAAAAAGGTAATATTATTAATATTAACTGCAAACTGTGCTGAAGATACGTCATCAAAGTCAGGCAACACAAACTGCAGAAACTAATAAATACATTTTCAATTTTGTTGAAGAAAAATGACTGGAAAAGTGTAATGAATTCAAAGACATGAAGTGTTTGTCATGTTCTGACCATAAAGAATATTTAAAACCACAATTAATGGTTTGGTTTCTACAACTTTCACTTAGGAGCAAAAATCTGCGTTTAAACTTGAAAGAAATAACGATTTAAATCTTGATCATGATAATGGCAGATGTGAAAAATTTTATTGTGCTAATTTTTTTTTGGCCTTATTGCCCAGCCCTATTCGACCATTTTGAGTGTACTAGTTGTACTAGTTGATCGATTCCAATGGATTGTTTGGACATTTTGTGATTTTGAGTTGGAATGTTATACGGTTCGCTTGACTGCGATGTAGTTCATTCTAGTTGCTGTCTTCAAAAACAGAGAGCTGTTTAGCCGCAAAATCTCAACATCTTATTTTTGGCACTTTTGTTGACACTATCAAATATATGCAAATGAATGCAATGTTTAAATTTTTATTTATTTAATTGAGCCAAGATAGGCTACAGCATTGGGCATAATATTTTTGTATCATTTGGACTTAAGCATTGTCTATTATTATTATTATTATTAATTATATTAACTTCTGTGTTAATTTATTAACTTCTTTTGGCCATTTTGAGATTGTTGAGATGCTGTTAACTCTGCCAGTTGGTAAATTTTGGATCGATGGGATATTTTTGATTTGGCTATTTTTGGGATGGGAATGTTGGGATGTGCAAAATTTCAAAACCAACTGGTTAGTTGGTCTTTAACTGGCTAATTAATTGGAAGCTCAAAATAATTAGTCCAGTTTCAGGTTCATTTGACCGTGATCAAATGTGTTATTGTTGTCTTCAAAACCAGAAAACTCAGCAAGCTAATTAAAGCACCAATTAAAATATCAAATATATATTATATTTGTATAGTTAAGAAAAGTTTGAATCAATTAGTCGAAACTCACTAAATTGCATTAGATGTGTGTGCATCTAATTTGCAATACTTTAACTGTATTATATGCATAAAATCAGTATTACGTTGGCCATCTGCCATCCAGATCTCTGAATATCTACATTTAAAAAAAAACTCATCAGTCATTTTCTAATCGTGATACACTCTTGATAAAAAGTATAAAACCATTTCAGCAGTAATTCTTCCCTTTAACCTTGCACGCTTAATTTAACGCATCTACAGTAGATTGTTATGACCACCATGTTATAAATACCTTCCTAACTTCATCAGACGCTACGCCACATCATTTGAGGAGCATAATTAGTCATTCATCTCCAAAGGAAGACCCTTATGAAATGGATGATGGGGGTCGCTTTCTTGATTGAATCCCCCCCCCCCTTTTATACTAAATGTATCCTTTAGAAATCAAAAGCCAGATGAGCTGAGTTTTTTTAAAGCAACTTTTCAATTGTACACCAAACACATTATATATATATATATATATATAGTCCGTGAATTGACTGACAGGCAGCAGGAGACAAAGGGATGGAGGAAAGGCTAATTAAGAGAAGTATAGCGATCTCGCCCAGTGTCACTAAGCAACGTGCAAACCTTCTTTTTACGCCGCGAGGTTAGGAAGCACACGTCTGAGAAAAGCCGGTCTGCCGCTACAAACTTCCTTTTTCTGTTCTTTCTTTAATAATAAAATATGTGCACCTTGCGACCTCATAATTAGCTTTTTCTGCAGTCCTTCAAATTAATTAGTCTATGTATGAAATACGTGGATAGAGGGCATTAAATCGTAAAGGCAGACAAAATGGCAATAGCGTATACTTATGTATATCATTAATCACACACACAGGTGATGTGCCACTCTTTTATTTACGCTTCTGCCATAAAGGAAAACACTTTTTGGTCCCATTTTATATTAGGTGGCCTTAACTACTGGGTACTTACATTTAAATTAATCATTTGTTTCATTTGTGTAATCATGTTTTTACATTGTACTTATATTTTTAAAAATGCCTATTTGTAATTACATCTGTAATTAATTTCTGTAATTACACTTATAATTACACTGTTGACCCGTCCCTTACATCTTAACCCAACCTTAAACCTACCCAGACCACCAAACCTGTCCCTAACCTTACCCGTATCCCACCTCAATAGCAGCAGAAGTGTTCTGCAATACAATATGAACACAATAAGTACATTGTACTTATTTTTTGATGCAAGTACATAGTAGTTAAGGCCCACTTTTTTTTTTTTTTTTTTTTGGTAATTAGAGTCCTTGAATGAAGAAAATGCAACATAGGCTTTTACTTGGAGATGTAGCAAACCTATGATGCTCATGTGGACCCTGGAGGTGTGAATCCGGCTTGCAACATTTTGCATTAAAAAATCGAATCCCTTCACTACTCAGCATTTTTTCACTCTCACATGGTGTAAAGGCCAAAAAGTTATGCTATTTGTGCTTACAAAAGGTCTTATTATGTTATGTTGTAAGAAGGCCAAAAATGAGGAAAAAAGCGTTTTTGTATGTTTTGAATTCGTTTTCAAAGTTTCTTCACTTTATTTCTGCTACTATGTGTTTTAGTTATTTCGTTTTCCTGTTTTTTTTAGAAACGTTCAAAGAATTTGACAAGGTCAGCTGTGGGCTACGCTTTTGTGTCAGTGTTTACAGTTTATTTGGAACTGAAGTGAATTGAATCTGGCAGAACGTGTGAATTGAAGCGTAGGAAACATATAAAGCACTTTCAGTAGAAGTTCACCGAATAGAGAATTTCAGTCTATAGATATCACATTGTCACCGACAGCAGTCACAGCATTTATTCAGCATTCGTTTGTACAGTATGTGTACGCCGTCCCTTGCAGGTGACTGAGACAAGAGAAGAAAGTGCTTCCTAGAGAGCTATACGTCTTTAAACATTCATCTACTATCTACTTTCTCAAGGGTGAATCTTTCCGGCTGCAGTAAAAGCAGTCAAATCTTCAAGGCAATCTCTGTTACCTCAACATCTGCTCTACTCCACTAGCAATATGAACGTCTTAAACACTGAATAAAACATATAAGCTTTTGAATACATTGAGACAAAGTGTCACTTCATCTAGAGTTGAAGATAATGATCTGTGAATTTAAATTATGTTAGTAAAAATGTTAAAATAGATGTCAAATAAACTACTTTTAAAACTGATTTAAAGCGTACATTTAGAAAACTTTGATTAAATAACGAATATTTTACCATTTGTTACAGCCCCAAACCAATTATAGCTCATTCAATACTTGCTGAAAAAATATTAAAATAATATATAAACCAATAATAATGAATACTATTAGTGTTATTTATGAATAAATGTTATAATATATTTAAAAAATATTATTTATTAAAATGTTTTTATTTATATTTACATTATAGACAGCATGTAAAACTTTGAATTCTTTACTCTCACGTCAGATTTTGACTAGCGACATTTTCTTGGGCTTGTCTGAACAAATCCCAACACTAAATACATATTTTAGTGTTTTTGTATCACGGTCATGAATAATACTTCAAATCCTCAAGCTATTTGAGCTTTTTGGGAAGTGTGTTATTAGTTCACTTATATAGTACTTCAAGTATGTACTACTCATGTAGTGTTGACGTCTTTGACATTTTCAGCGTGCATTTCACTTTACATTATTTAGATATGCATGTATTGAAAAGGCATATTAAACATATTGAGACCTCTCAAATTAGCTCTGTATTATTCTAGCTACATTTCTTGCTGAGTTAATATTGGAGCACTTTAAAATCTTATTTCATTTATTTTTATATGTCAAAGGAATAATAAAAGATTTCAAGGCTGAGCTTAACAATTGAATTCCTAATCATTTCAGCGGCCTTCAGTTGGATAATTAAATAATTGGATAATTAATTAGACGTTCTGCTTTTGGCACATGGCGCACTGAATAAATCATTGGCCCCAACAGGATCGTTGAACTGCGCAGCGTGACTCCTGCGTGCCGCCACACTGAATTTCAGCCGTCAGCTTCCTGTCAGAGAATTATCAGAAAAATGTTGCTGTTTTTTTTTTTCTTTTAAATTTAAAGAATAGCCGTCAGGGTCACAATGGCAGGTTCTTCACAGATTAGGATTGCTTTCTCAGAGGCTGTGGCTTTTTTTGTGGGTTAACTCCTTAACCAAACAAAGAGAAATGACCCAGTTTCTTTTGCCCCTCCCCAATTTGAATATGTTCAGAGTGAAATTGGATAAATGCAGTTGAAATGTAGAGAAACTACTCTTTAAACACAACAATGGACTGAAGAATGAGGGTGGGGGTAGGGTTGGGAACATATTTTTTAGAGTGTCTTTTTTTTGTCTTTTGAACTGCTTGGGGCCGGATAAAGGGTGATCTACTCTTACCATCAGAAATGTTGCTACAGTGACTGTGTGTGTTTGTGTGTGTATTGACGTAGGTGTGTTTTAGTAAATTATATTCATTATATTGGTAAATTTGTTCATTGGGTTGTTCTTGAAAACTCAAAATGAAGTTGTCTTGGTTCCCTTTGGCCAGGCTGTTTTGTAGCATCCGTCTCATGGAATGGCTCTACCAGATAGAGATGGTTATATTTGACACAGATTTCCCCTCAAGAACAACCCCAACCCCCTTTCTGCCTCCCATGTATGAAGGATTGGGGGTAGGGAGTTGGCTTAATTTAGGGTTAAGATAAACCACGGGGAAGAAAGCATGCACCGGCTCCAATATGCTGATTTTAATGATTTAATGAAGGTATTGTACTCCCCGGAGAGAGAGAAAGCTCTTTTTTTCTAGTCTTTATGTAAGATGATATTGATCTCTTGGGTGGTGCTTAGTTCCTTAAAATGTTACAGAAAAAGTCCGGAAGACATTGACAACAGCTTAAGCCTTTAAGGAAAGTGTATATATGAAGTCTAAATTAGCAACCAATTTGATTTAAAATAAAACCACATTAAAAAGTTTAACACTACAGCAACATTCATGGATCAAAGATAATAGCAAACTATTATAATAATTCAGAAGCAGTTAATATCCAAGTTCATTTTAAAGGGGCCAAATGTCAAGTGGTGTGCCTCAGGGTTCGGTACTCGGTCCAATGTGAGAAAATCTCTTAATTGACATTCCGTCACCACAGCTAAAAATAATTCTAATGCCAAATCTCATCCTTTGCTTTGAGACATTATCCCATCCAGTTTGTGGCATTCTTATTTTATTTCCTTTTTCTTTTTTCTCATATATGAACAAGAACATGACAAGAACATAGCATGAGGTTACTGTTTAAAAAAACGTAATATAGTTCATTGATATAGAAACATAAGCAAAGCAAGTTAATTATGTTTAGGCAAATTTCAGCATTAGAAGTAAAAGCACGATTATGTTTTTACAGTAGCTGATCTTTCTAAAGAATCTGTCCTTAATATAGATTAAACATATGCAGTTTGTTAGGTTAGATTTAATTACATTTTATATTGAACAGTTAGCTTGTGTGGGAAGCTTGCTTGCAAATAGTGTCCTTCAACCATCTGCAGTACTTAGACTCTGTACGATATATCGATCTTATCTACTGGTTAGATACATGGGTGCTTGTTGCCCAGTGAAAGTAAATTATTCATACATCCACTACACTATATATAGACTATTAATGGTCACCAGGAAGTTCAAACAAAAAGCTGCTGATGTGACCCTCCCTGGTGTTGAATTGATTGGCTTGTTTCTGTACGTTCACGCACCCCTCCAAGGGACCTTTCCTCACCATGATTGTTTAGTTTTTGTGTATGTATGCACTGCATTCTTTATTTGGTCTTGGTGATTTAGAGTTTTGTAGTGAATGAATGTTAGTTTTGTTGGTTGAATGAGACGCTCTTTTGTGGTGATATCCCACACAGTTCTCCTCCAACAGGCCTCTTGCACTAGTGCTTTTCTTATTGAGTATTACACCAGGACTTATGAAACCATGTTACAGATGATAAAACAGAATAATTAATACCCTGCAACCCAAACTTTGGTCTACATGGGAAAGGCTTATATTTTAGGGTCTGTTTTATGTGGCATTTTTTATTAATAATTACAAGCACTTTTTACCATCTTAAACATCCCATGAAATCAGATTTTATAAAATAAAAATGAATATGAAATATAATCATCAAGCACTGAATTTCACAATTACACAAGCATTTAATACAAAATTGTAAGTATTTCTGAAATGTAATTACAAAAACAAGTCTAACATAATGTGCTTTATCACAAATATCTTTGCATTCTATGTACAGTACTCAATCATTTTGTACCGATGCAATTATCCACTAGAGCTTCAAAACCGCTGCAGTTTTAGCAGTAATGCTGTGGATTTAATGGACTGGAATGTTGGAACATTTTGAAGTGCTCATTTTTGTTTTCAAAGCTTCCTTTGTAGCCAGCAACAATTTGGAATGCATGCTTTATAAGCAAACTGCAGTGGGAACAGCTGATGAATAGTGAATCGCACTAAATAAGCCTGGCGGTTTGTGTTTCAGAAAGACAGCCATCTCCTGAAGGACAAAAACTTGTGATCATGTTCTTCTTAATCGTTGCGACAGCATAACTAAGGACGTTATTGAACAAGCTGTGAGGATTTGCCTTAAACAACCTGAGAAAATGCCACTATGATCCGTTCAGGTTTAAGTGTGTGGTTTAGACTAGAGATTACACAAAAATGTTATTTTGTTCATGCTTATTATTTTTTATGATGACTGCTATTATAAATCTATGAGGGTTTCTTTGCCTTTTTTTAGTCTTTTTTATTTAATTAGGAGATTGCAATGTGTCTTGCATTAGCTAGTAGCAAAGGTAAACCTCTCAAAATGATTGTGTCTTTTAACTTGTTCCCTTTTTAAAGCACCAAAATGATAGGAATTCACATTTTGTCATTCAGATGACTAAATTGCATTTGATTCCTATCCAAGATTTCCTTTCCAAGAATCACTACTATAAAATGTTTACATAGAACAATGTTTTTTTTGTTGTTGTTGGTTTTTTTTTTTTTGTCTCTCATTTTAGCAGATTCTTCAGGGTGTATTCATGCAACTATGCACTTGAACCAGTATTTGCAGTTAATTAAATTGAGTGGCAGTATTAAATCGGCAAAGCATTGATTTAGTTCATAAAATTGAAAGCAGTTTGTGCACGTGTGGGGGTGGACGTGGGTGGACGTGTAATTTGTACTTATAGACCTTGCACAGAGCTAATAAGAATATACCTTTGTCTGCTTCACAGGTTTTGAAAGCATTTTGGAGGGGCTGTTTGGACCAGGACTCGTAAAAGATCTTACCCTCTTTCAAGGTCAGTGCATACGATGGAGGTGAAGATTATATTGATGGTTACTTTTAGATTAAAATGCTTTGTTGGCAGTTAACTTTTAATTATAGTCTAAATAATATCATATTTGAATCATATTTTTTTTGTACATTTCTTGTATAGATGTTATGATTTTAACTTTGTCCATGACCTTATTTTTAAAAGGATGAAATTCCATTAAAAGCATGATTTACTACATATATTTAAAACTATATTTTAAATTATAGTAATTTTCATAATTTCCAATTAACATGTAATTTTGTCAAACTATGAAAAAGTTTAAGGTATGTACAATGCTAGTTATAAAAGTAGCCTTAGAGAGACAAAAAGTTGCCGGCTTTCATTGCAGATGTTATTTTTCATGCTTTTTAAACACATTGTTCTGTTGCATATCCTTACAACAGCCTAATATTAATTATAAATGTTAAGTTATGCTTAAATGTAGTTAAAAAAATTTGGTCTTTTCAAATCTGTTACGTCATTATATTTATTGAGTTGTTTTTTGTGGTTCAGAAATGTTTTGTAACTTAAATGTGCACCAGTATGGCTCAAACCATCACACACATCTGCACTGTATAGCTGAGCCGGAGCCCAGCTTTTAGTTTGGAGTTTTATACCTAAGCCACTAAATAGACAAATCTTCCTCACTGCACCTTTAAATAAAGTAATTAGTGTATGAAAAGTTGTTGTTTTTTTGGTCCACTCAAACAAAATTGCATAGATGAAAAACACCCGGTTACCGTTTTTTGTTCTGGAGTACTGCAGAGCTCTATTCTAAGCCCTTTAGTGGTTTTGTAAATTCATTCATAAAATTTAATCAGTCTAATTGCACATTAGCAGTTCAATCAGAAAGTGTTTAAATTGTCTGTTTCTGAAGGTGTATACAATTAACCGTTCACTCAGAAGTACCATTCATGAGTTTAAACTATCAAAATCACACAAATCAAACTAAACTTAAACATGGCTTTGCTCTTTGTGCAGCTCTTGATTAAAATTAAAACTTCACAGTGAAGTGTTGGAGAAAATGTTTTTCCTAAATTTTGACTTGTGTTGGTACTTGTTTATTAAGAGAACTATTTATTTTTGCAAAAACAGTAACCTAAAATTCACACAGCCACAAATTAAATTGCCTTTTAGGTGGAAGTGTCAATGAAAGTTGCTCAAGTTAATATTTTATACACAGATCAGTAAAGGGTAGTTGTAATTATTCATTTTCTTTTATAATAAGCGATCATCTAATTGCTTGTACTGTAACATGTGTGTCACAATTCGCTGTGGTAAGGAGCACGAGGGAACCGAGGGAACGTTGAACAGTCTTTAATCAAGGAAACACTTAGAATCATCCACAACAGGAGCTTGAAAAACACACGTGGCAACAAGTAGATCTGACAAACATGAACTGAATGGACTTGGGTTTTTAAACACAGGATAATTGGAGAAGAACAAGACACACCTGAAATCAAATGAACACAATCAACATGAGGGAGAGACTGGGTCACAGGGAGCAAAAACACACACAGACCGTCCAGAACACTGACAATATGTCACGTTTTTTTTTTTTTTTTAATGACCTGCTCTGTATTTTAATTTCTTCATTATGAAAATAACAAATATATGCATATAAGACATCTTTACCTGTCACATACATGGAGTAGTCAAGAACGGGTTATTTCGCAGTCAATCGGTCAACAGACAAGCACCTCCTAAAAATAAGTCATGTGATTGTTAGCTAGCAGCTATAATCAGACACAGTGTTGGAAATGTAGTCTGTCAAAGATCATAACAAAGAAAAACATTTAAAGGGGTCATATATGGGGTCAAGATTTATCACTTTAATTTTCCCTCAAGGCCCACTTATGGTAGTCAAGGTTTCTTAAAACCATTGTAATTTCATTTCTCATGCTCAACAAGACCACATGACTTCTGTTGATGTCACCAATACATTCGACTAGGTCTTACTTTAAGTGCTTTTCTCAGCAAATACTAATATGTGGGTTATTTTAATTAATATTTTTAAATCAGTTGACAGTCTTAGTAAAAATATATAGTTAAATATTACAGTTTTGCGTGTAGTTCTTGGCATTTTGAAGCCATTTCAATGGGTGTTTGATCAGAATGTAAAATAATACATGACTATTTAGATTATTACTGAGAATATTGAGTTATGAGACAATCAGATATGAGCTATAACAAAAAATATCTCTCAACCCTGAATTAAACAACTGACTTGCTAAATTCTGAACAATAAAAGTTGAAAGTATGCACTGAAATTAGACAAGTTCACTTGTATTGCAATTTGCGTTAGGAGCAATAATTCAGTTTTGCAAACTCAAATCAAATTTAACAAGAAGAAACAGCTTCGCACTTCTGACCTTTGCGTGGAAACAACCGGCGGAAGATGTATTTCTTGTATATATATATATATATATAAACATTGTAAGTGACCCAAAATATTATTTGGGATGCTACTGAAAATTGTCAGTGCAGGAAAAAAACACAGAATATTATTGTTATTATTTTTAAATACATTATAATTAATAATTGTCCAACATGTTTGTTGTAATATGTTGCAAAGTGTTTGTTTTATAAAGGACAGCACTGATACGATTTATTTCCTCTTGCAGATTGTGAGCCGGAGGGTGTGTCAGATTGGTCATTTAATGAAAATTGTCTCTTTTGCTGCTTAAGACGTGAAAAAGTGAAGGTAATTAATCTCGCTCTTATTTGCCTATCTATATGTTTCCACAAACAATGCATTAGCAATTTCACATACCACGCAGCACTTTAAATGTGTTTGTAGCTGCTGGGTCATTGGTGTTGAGAGAAAAAAACAGGAGATGCTCATTTAATGCTTTCAATGTTTATCAGTCAAGTGACAGGTAATTATTATTATAACTTAAGTTTTGTTAAGCTAGGACTTGAAAACACATCTTCAGATGTGACAGATGGACTGTGAAGGAACTACAACACTGTCATTTGTCCTGGGGATTCAGCTTTATTCTTTCTTTAACATTGAACAGCTTTTGTATCCACAAATTTGCAGGCATTTTACAGGCTAATAATCTGACAAGTACATTGGTACAATATTGGACTCTCTTATTTCATTTTATTTTATTTTTTCTCTCCAGGAAAATCTGGTTGGTTTGAACAACCAAGTGTTATCAGAAGCAGACAGCTTCAAACAAGAGCAGTCCAACATTAACAAACTTGAGAAGCAAGCAGAGGATTTCCTCAATGTTGTCTTCTATAGAAAGGGTAAGACGTGCATTATATCGTACTTTACATAAGCTGAAACCAAAGTAGTTGATAAAGTGAAGATACTTTTGTGCAGAAGAATCTGCATTTTTGTATTTGTCTTTCTTTTTGCATTATAAACAAAGACTATTAAAGTGGTGAATTAAATTGATGTCCTTTTTAAATAGATTTTTTAGATGAAATTCAAATAGTTGCAAAACGGCAAAAATTACTAAAAGACCTTGCAAATTTAAATCAAATGAAATTTTAACACACAGCATATGTATGTGGATGTCTAAGAAAAGTGTTTTGATGTTCAAATGTTTTTAGTCTTCTGTTTCTCTTCCTGGCCGTGTATATTTGATGCTTTGTTTGACTCTAAACGAACTTAGGAAATGGCCTTTCCTTTTTGGAAGTCTGCAGGACTTTACTGCCCTGTAGGAAATGTTTTCAAAGGCTTGTCTGCCAAATCCAGTGGCTTTGATTTTAACAATGGCACCAACCAATGTATTGTGAAACAGTTTAATGATGCAGTGTTATAAGATATAAAATTCATATAAGAGAAAAATTGACGAGAGGTACTTTTAGCGTATCATGTTCACCTGCCTGTTCAATAACAATACTGCAAAACACAAGAGATTTGTTCAAATGTGTGTGAAGCAAGGTTATTATAGTTAACAAATACTAAAACCGTTAAAAGAAAAATTGACACTTAAAATAAACATAAATATTATAAAATGTCTTAATTTCACTTAGTGTAACTTGAAAACTTAAATAAAAATGCAATAATGTAAATAAAAATAGAAAACTAATATATAACTAAAATTATACTTGATGTATTACAAATATTAAAAACTAACAAAATGTAAAATATTTTTAAAATTATTCAAACTTTTATAAAATCTGTTATACTAAAACAGCATGTGAGCACTAAATATCACTGAAGGATAGACTTTTTATAGTTTGTAGCTAAAATCTTTTTCCCTGTATCTTCAACAAGTAATATATTTATTCCTTCGTATATTTTCCCTCAGCAGACCTCCCTAGATTTACAGACCCCCACATTCCTCTAGTGGCTCGAGAGATCATGCAGCGAATGATCCGACAGTTCGCTGCCGAATATACCTCAAAAACCAGCTCAACTCAGGACGTACCCCAACCCCAGTCCCAGCCCAACGGCACCAAGGACCAAAGCCTGCCGAAAGCGCCCTCGCTGGAGCCGGACGCCTCCACACCCGGTACCGGCGCCGCTGCCTCCGCACAGAATCCCGTCCTCAGCAAGCTTCTCATGGCAGACCAGGACTCCCCACTGGACCTCACCATCAAGAAACCAGAGACAGAACCCAGCGAACAAGGTCAGATCCGTGTTTCATTGATTCTGTGTATTGCAGTATGCTGCAAAAAAAAACCTTTTCTTAACCCATGTTTGTGTCTTTAAAACACAACACATTTCAGAAGAAACATTATTTTCCAGAAACTTAATTCAAGATATGTTCTCTGAAAACAAGTCAACATATAGGCAACTGAAACATATTTGTAACATTTTACCTAGGTTTTAGTTTCTGTTAAAATGATCCAAGGAATGTTTTCCACCACATTAACATTATAAATATAATAGAAATATATTCACAGAAATATCAATAAATAATAATAAACAGCAATTTACCTACAAATATTTTTTGTTGTGTGTACATTTTCAAGAGTCGGAAATGTGTCACAAATGAGGCAAATTAATTCTTCAATAAGTGTTTTAAGCAGATTTATTCAAACAGTTCAGAAGAACTGATATGCTGAAATGAATCAAAGATTTGAATATTTGCCCAAAAATAAGCTATTACAGCATGAATGAAACATAAATAGCACGTTTATACTTCTCCCTGAAGAATTTGAAATAAACTTTAAAGCTTAAATTTTTCTCCGGTGTACAATAGTTTTTTTTTTCTCTCTCTTTTTTTTCCCTCAATGCATAAATGAGATGTATAAGAGGCTCATATTTCATATTAAAAACATGAACTTTCAAAAATTACATAATTTTAATAATATATAAGATTTTATAATAAAATCTTTCTAATGAGTATAAGGCCACCTGCATGTTAATAGGCTCCTGCAGTATATTATTATTATTATTTTCTAATTATCATATATATTCTTTAAATGCTCTATTTTAATAATGACATATTTCTTATTGTGTTTAATATTTTTATTTAGAAAATCAACATCATCGTAATTATTAGTCATATTGATTATATAAACACAAAAACCAGAACCTCGGAAAGAGAATGTAAAGAACTTTTCAACTGTTCAACAACATAAAATATCAAAAAGAAAGTTGGATCTATACGGTTAAAAAAAAAAAAAAACACTAGACGGTGTGGTTCAGTTTGGTTGATTGATTTTCCTTAGTTTGGTCTTAGAATTTGATGTTTTTATTTACAGATGGAGTCCTTGACCTCTCAACTAAGAAGAACCACAGTCATGGTAGTGTCTCACTGAAAAGCTCTCATGGTTTCTCAATCATGCCCACAGTTAAGGGGTAAGATTTATTTATTTTTTTCAAGTGTTAAAATATTACAGTTTTCCATTTAGGTCTAATTGTGCTGCGTCAAACACATGGTTTCCGTTCACAAAGTCCTTTGTAGCACTGTAACCATCACAGGCTTGTCTGTTGTACACGTGCCTGTAACGGTGAATTACAACGACCTTTAAAATGAGTCTTTAGTCCAGTCCCTAGATGCTTATTTTGTGTTTCACTTTTGTTGATGGTAGCTCACAAAATGAGCCCTGAAGAAACAATTTTAGAAACAATTTTGAAGATTTTTAGATTAACTAGTAAGGATTTTAACCTGAACTATATAATGCAAAGGTAACAAGTGTCCTTAAAACTCTTTTAGGGGAAAATAATTGTTAGTTGGGTATATACAAAAATAAAGGGAAAACAACACCCAAAAAGTACCTCTGTGTAGTGAAATTTGTATAAATCTGGTACTGAATGGTGCATACATGCAGTTTTTACAGTAATAAGCTTTATTTGAATCATCAAATTTCATAATTTAGCTGATGCTTGAAGGAACAGATGAGCCAGAGTAATCTAAATGAAGTGTCATCAGAGAACAATGGTGACAATGGACAACCCCTTGTGGGACCTTCAATTTACAGTCTAGACCATCAGTGTCCTTCTTCTTTTCTGTACTAAGACACTTTAGGTTAAGTAAACTGAGGTACATAGGATCATTTCCTCAGGAGAGGTATATTTATTTTAATTATACTTTTTTGTTCTCTGAAAGATACAAAATGGTACTTTGAATGATCGTCTATGAAACAGCATTAAACGCCTACCATTTGTTAAAAAAAAGGTTTTGTACCATATTTGTATAATGTTAACTCTAAGCCCAAGGTGGGTCAAACTAAATGTTACATTTTCTGTTTGATTTTCTATTCATTTTATATGTGGTTTGCAGTGTCTGTAACCCTGTTAAAATTTGGAACATTTGTAAAAGTCTAAATGCTCTTTAAAACCCTGATTTGTGTAATTTTATCTTCTAACAATAAACATGAAACATGTGTAAAATATATGTATTTTAAAAGACAAAATGGATTAAATGAAAAGGGCTAGAATTGGTAAATTAAGTAAATTAATCTGTCACTGAATATTTGGTCGCAAACTAGCTAACCCCTCTACTTCAGTGAGAGATGAACTTAATCTAAATTTGCTAACCTGTTACCCATTCAAGAAGTTTATCAACTGGAAAGTTGACAAACTTATTTCATATGAATTGAAGAAGACATTTTTTCTTGCAATATCTTTGTTAATGGTTGAATGATTGGGCTTGATAAATTCAGTCAGCGTCTTACATGTCACCATGCTGTAATTGGGGGAAATCACATGGTAACAGGGTTGATTGCAAATTGTTGGGGAAAAAAGCTTATAATAAGTTAATCATTGTAAATAATTTTTAGTAGTTGCTTATCAATTCATCAGTTTGTGTGAAAATTATAACGTTTGACTTTAATTGCTGGATACAATTGAGATCTATTAGATCCAGTGATCTAATAGTTCTCTCACACACAAAAACATGGTATTTGTTTCTTTTTACAAAAGATTAATGGGACACCAAAGTGTACCTTTTTCATCTGAAGTGCCCTATTCACTTTCTAGCAGACAAAGTTATTGTCCCTTTCCTTTACAAGACTGAAGTACAAGACTTCCTTCCAATAGCAAACCACATTCTCACATCTGAACATTTTATCTTTCCATAAATTAGGCGTTCCCAGAGAGCTGATCACAACTATCGAGATGTTGATGATGACGATGGCTTGCCACCGAGAAGCTTGCATGATGGGATAAGGGAGAACTGTATTGGTTCTGGACCCCTCAAGCCACCCTTGGCCCGCTCACTCCTCATAAAAGAGGAACTCCTGAGCCAGAAACATCGCCTTCTTGGCCAACCTCTTTCTTTGGCTAGCCTAGAGTCCGCGGGTCTCCTTAACAGCCAAGCCCAGTCCCTTCTTTCCCGCGATGGGACATGGGGGAAATCCCATCTAGACAGCCTCCTGAAGCTCAAACAAGTTAGCGGCGACCTAAATGACCTGCCTCTTTTCCAGGAGAACCAAGGCGTGTTCACAAAGGGTACAAAGTCCCACGACACCGGTTCCATCACGGTAAAGAAAGAACCTGGACATTCCCCTCCAGTGGACTTGAAGATCCCACAAGTCAGAGGCATGGATCTGTCTTGGGACTCCCATGGGAACGCCTCGGATCTCTACAGTTACAGCTCTATAGCTTTGGGCAATGTGCACTCGGAGAACGCCCTCAGTAGGAAGCTGAGGGCCATCTTGCCAAAGCAGAGTCGCAGAGCTGCTCTCGGAGGCCTTCTCGATGGGGGAGCTGTGGGCGAGTACTGGGGTGCAGACCTCGAACAGCCAACTTTGGGACCTCAGTACCCGACATCAGATCCGGAAGCAGACCCAACCGGCTCCAAGCAACCCCGAAAGAAAAGGGGACGGTATCGTCAGTACAACAGCGAGATTCTAGAAGAAGCCATTGCTGTGGTGATGAATGGGAAGATGAGCGTTTCGAAGGCGCAGAACATCTACGGTATTCCCCACAGTACCTTGGAGTACAAGGTGAAAGAGAGGATGGGCACCCTGAAGAACCCACCAAAGAAAAAGCTTAAACTGATGATGAGGGCAGAGGGGCAGGACTCTGGGATCACCGCCGAAACCGAATCCACGTCAACGCCCGCCACCACACCCAACGCAACGCAAGTGGATGTCTTGCAGGGGACAGGAGACAAAGTCGAGTAGATTACACAGAACACCTCATAAAACGGAAAACGTTTTAGATTCTGACAGACAGAAAAAAAAAAACTAAAATGATTTGGAATTGAGGATGGGGCTTTAATTGTGCCAATTTATACTTGCAGTATCTGGGTGAGCACAACTGCAGGGATTCATGGGAGGATTTAAGCCTGATAACTGGGGATAAGAAACAAATTGGCAGTTATCACAGTGGTCGCATTGACACTGCAAGCATTTGCTGAAGTTTTTTACAACATAAAGCAACAAATGCGTACTAAAGCCATAAGAGAGTATCGACAGAGAGACATTTTATTTAAAAAAAAAAAGCAAGCAGATTAACCCTTTGTTCGCCCCCTTCATCTGAACTTTGCGAGCTGCGCCATTAGTGCTCATGCGTTTTGGACGGCATGCCATTTTGAGAAACGAGAAGCGGGGTTTCAAGGGTTACGTGCAAGGCTGGAAATTGACCCTTCAAAAATGAATATATCTCCTCTGATTGGTAGGTTTATGAATTAATTCATGATCTTTAAAACTAATTTATTTCAAAATGGAATTCTCACCAGGGATCAATCCTAGGCCCGTTTTTCTATTAACAGGTAAAACAATTGCTTTCAACTCTTTGTAGTTTCCTCCTTTTATATTCTGCACCATTGAAACAGACTAAGAATTAGACGTCCATTTAAAAAAAATGAAGCTTAAGATTAGTCATTCAGGGATGCATGTTTGTGACGTTGAAAAGATTTTTTTTTTTTTTTTTTTTTTTTTACTTTACTGTAACTAAACTTTTCTTTAACTCTAGCGCTTTCTTTTGCACTACACTTTCAGTCTGGCGCTCGCCAGAGCCTAAATCTGGCAATTAGACCTGATTACCTCGACACTGCTTGCATTACGCACTTACTGTTCTGTCTGGCATACCACATAATGCTCATTTTACAGTACTCTACTCTTGGCGAGAGCCTCTCTCTTAAAAGGATTTCGACGCCCATGAAAGGACAATGCCGACTTAAGCCACACAGGACAGGAACGTGTTTCCGATTCACATCTTTCTAATAAAATTAATCGAGGGAGGGTGCACGCAGTCAACTTTTGGTTGATTCTGGCTGCTCCCTCGTCGCTGCTTATAGTCAGTCGCTGACGTGTATATTTATAAAAAGAAGAGCATTTTTCGCAGAGGGTTGGTTTTGGGGAACATAGGTAGGGGGAAATGTAGGTAGGGTTATGACCATGTAACCCTGTTATATTATAAATTAGCATTTTTTCAGAGAGCCAATTCTTGTCTCTGAATAGTTTCATTTCCTCATGTAAAACTCAGGGCAACTGAGACAAATATAGCGATCGTGTTTTTAGAGAAACAATGCATCTTACCTACTTGAACTGGAACCTGTGACACAATTCTCAGTCAATGAATTGGGTCAGGGGCAGGGCTTTATACCGGGCGTAGGTTGGGTCGAGCTGAGCCATGGATTGCAGATATTGGTAGGATGTTATCATTTGAAACGCCTGGCCAGTTGGGACTTTTCTGAGATCTCTCTCTGAAAATAGCACTTTGTTTAAAAATAAAAGCGAATATGTTTGGGTGTGTTTTAACGTAGCTTTTGCAGTAGCAGATAGCATAAAGGAGACTTGCAAGATCAAAGGGGGAGTATTTCAACGACCCTTGGCATCCTGCAGCTTAGACCCAAACATGCTCATTTTGTTTTGAAAAAAAATTACCTCTTCAATATACAGTGGTCGACAGCTTGAATTCTCAGATTTGTCTAGTGTTGCCTCACTGTTTATTGTCACATTGCCCCTTTTTCAAATCTAAACTGTGTCGTCTGATGTATATAAAACCGAGAAAGCGCATAGATCTGTGAAGATTTCAAAGAGAAGGCTTTTGGAATGGCATGCTCCACTTTGATGTTGTTTTGAAGGGCATTCTGGTATATATCACTGCCTGGTGCTCACCCAGTCTGTGACAAAAATGATACTTCAAACTTCAGGGTTTCTGATGATGAAACTGACTCTTTGAAATGTACCTTTTATTTATTTCATTATTTAATTTGAATCATTTAAGTAAATGGCATGCACCAGTTCAGTGGAGGCTGATTAACTATTTATAATCTGACACTTGGTGGCAAGGTTTTCATCAAAGTGGACAACCGGGAACACTGTCCTGGGCTCACCCTTATCATTTTGTACTAAACCTAGTGAATTTCCCACGTTATATTAGGCTTGTATAAATTGTATATATTTCCTACAATGCTATACTTGTAAGTATGGTTGCCATTTTAATTATTATCTCACTAAGCAACAATGATTTTAGTGTTGTTAGCTTTGTTTAATGAAGTTGCATTGCAGTTATAGCCATGTCTGGAGACACTACTGAAATTAGTAGAGAGCTGACTATTTTTAATCAATGCAGCATACAATAGTAAACAATTGATGTGACATATTTGGTTTAGTTTATAAATTATGATCACATGCTACTGTACTTCTACATGAAACAAGTTGAAGGAAATAATTTTATGTATAAAGAATTACTGTGTGAATCCCTTTAGGTCATCTGGCATCAAATGCACCAACACTTTACAAATGCTGAGCGTTTGAAGTGTCTAATTAGAAATTAGTTAGGTCCTTAATCAATCAATCAATTAGATTTATTTATTAATGAATGTGATGTAAAATACTACTCAGCTGTGCGTGACTCTTGCCATTTGAACATTATTATTATTAAACATTAATATTATTATTTTTGTCTCGTTTTACAGTAAAAATACCTAAATATCTAAAGATTTCTTGGTTTCTTAGAATATTTGAATTACATTTTTCTTACCCTTATTTGGAAAATATGTTTTTCTTGTTTTAAGTATAAATTTTGTTGGATTCTCCAATAATATTAACTAAAATTTTTACTGGAAAACAAAATAAAAATATTGGTTTGAAGTGCAACTAATAGCAAATTAGTAGTAGATCAGTAGCTACAACTAGATTGGTAGTACTACTAGTACAAACAGATTCTATTATAATTGAATATTTGCCCCTATAATTGGCACTTATAAATTATTGCACTGATGGCTATGACTGGAAGATGTTTTGCAGCACTTAAATCTAAAAGTTTCAAACGATCAGCTCTCTATGGCTAGTCTAGAAAGTTTTGAACTTTCACATTGCTACTGTACGTTCTGCTACCTTTATTTATCATCAGCTGTCTGATTCATGGTGCATGCCATTTCGACATATTTATTTAATTTGACTTTAATGATTAATGTATTACAGGGTTAACGGCTCCCCCTGTCCAAAAACCCTCCTCTTGAAGAAATTATACCGTCTTTACTCAAATGAATGTAAAACCATTTACGAATAATTTCTTAAACTAGTTGTTTAGAAAATATGGCACTTTCACATTTCATACTTTGAACAGACTGTTTTAGTTTTTCTCTTGCTGCTCGTTTCATTTTTTAATTTTTTTTTTTTTTTGCGTTTCTCTGAAACGTACACCTGTAGCCTTCAGTACTTTCGTATCTCAGGATAGATTCAGCAGAAGGGTTCGCAATATTTGTCAGTCGGATAACGATGCAGACATAACTACCTGTACAAGACGTGCATAGACAGCCTTTGCACAATATACCTCATCCTCGGGAATAAACGCACCTTTCTGTGCCACATCCTTAAATACCATTCAGGGGCACGTGGAAAAGGAGCAGTTGAAACTCTGGGAAATTAATTTTATTTTCCTATTTCACCCTCTTTTTTTGTCTTCTACGAGAGGGATGGCAAGCGAGGCATTTCATGTGTCTGACTGACCAATATTTACGCCCTTTTCATTCAGGTACAGAAAATCGAACTTTTTGAATACAATCAAAAATTTCGCTTAACATTCGCATCTTGCCAATAACGGGTCCCATCCTTTAAGTTAAGTTGATCGTCAAGGCAAATATCAAAGGATACTGTAGGTAAGACACTATACCTTTTTTCCTGTACTCTGAAATGCGATTTAACCGTCATGGGTGTTTTCGTGAAAAACACAAATGGAGGTTTGAAGGGGAGAATATGGGACAGGTGGAAATGTTAACCTTCTGTTGTTTTTGTGCTCTCTGTAAACTTGTTTTTAAACTGCATTCCAAAAATTTCAAGAGATACCTTTATATGGAAGAAAAAATCTATACATATACAAATGAATATATATTATATTTATTTTACTGTTTATCTTTTTATTTGTCTTTTTTTCTGGTTGAAATTGAAATGCTACACTAAGAAATGATGGAAAACGACGCTGACAGCTACAACCTCAGTTTCTGTACCATATGAAGTGCCATTTGTTTTGTCTCAAGTGGCTCATAATGATTTCTTCTCTGAAAAGATGCTCAGATAGCCTTTTTTTTTTTTTTTTGACCTCCACTGCAAATCCACATAACAGCATTACCTCAGGTGAGATCTCTCCAGAGCAGCTGATTCTACAATTAGTTGTGGAAATCAGGAGCTGTACTTGACTTTTACACGTTTCCAAAAAAAAACGTAACTATTACTTTTCAAGGAAGCAGTTTATAAATAACGCTAGTCGCATTTTTGTTTTCCTCCGGTGCATTTTAAAATACTAATGCTTTGCTTAACTGAACCACGGGTCTCTTTGAATGCAACTTTATTGACGTTAGCACACAAAAGTTCAGATCAATAGGGTACACATTTTTATGCCACAATTAATATACACTCCATACACTCACATGCACACAAAACACCATCAGGTCTACATCATGTGGATGGTTATACAGTTTAGGCTATTGGTTTGATAACTCCTAAAGTGTAGCCTAACTAGTCGGTTATGACATGAGAAAGAAACAGAAAAGGCATATATGGACACAGGCACTCCAAGTTAGATGTTTTTATTATTACATATAATTAAATGTCTCTTTTCAACTGCCATTTAAATATATATTAGAGACATGTTTTTTTGTTGTTGTTGTTTTTTTTTTAGAGAGAGAGAGAGAGAGATTCAAATCATTTTATTTATTTATATATTTATTTTTCGAACCACAAGCCCCAAATTATCTTGTCATTTTGCGGTTCTTTCAAGTTCTTTCATAACTTTTTTCCTCATTGTTTTTGGTGAGATAAAAAATGAATAGGCACACCTTTATTCAACTGAAAATATCTTCAAAATTGGGAGAAACAAATTGTCGGCAAACATTGTAGTCCAATTCAATTATAGATATCCATCGTACTGTCAATCTATGCACTTGAGAAGATAAAGTTACTTGCACCATAACTGTTTTCTGTGTTTGTGAAAATATTATGTAGTTCTAGGGGCCATAATTTTCATTTGATGGCATGATATTAAGTTGTTTTATTAGGCTTAGATTTCCATTGTTTGCAGCCGTATAGCTTAAAATAGCTGTTGTCATGGTACAACTTGCAGCACACGCCATAGTAAAAGACATGTTTTGAATGTAACCGTCTAGAGAAACATGTCTCAGAGAAAACTGATGGAATATGCACAGACAGTTTTGCTCAGAATAGATCAACTCAGAAATTTGCGTTCACCATGATACTGTATACTTTATGCATTTCGTTGGAATTTTGGTGTCATCCAGAGTGCCTGTTTTGCAGTGTTCAATCGTCACCGATAGTTCGATAATTGCATTCAATCATCATTACATGATTAAGTGTTGTAAATGATACCTACAGATAATTGGTAACAACAATCGTAAATCGTTAACCAAGGCAACTTACAATCTATATGTTATTTTTCTTAAATTAAATTGAATCATTGTCGTCTAGATTGCTTTAATGAGGACACACTAAAATATATAAATTTAAATGAATATATCCACCGTTTTCCTGAGTAACCGATGAGCGCCGCCATGATGGATTTTAACTTCCGTTTGGATGCTCTCCTGTTCCATAGAAATCCATGTTAAAATTGGGTAAAAAGATTGACTGAATAAATTTAATTGAAACTTTTTAAATATAACTAAATATAAAATTGTGCGCAGGGTTAAGTTTTGCGTTAATTTGACTAGAAACACCAGAGCCCGAAAATGTAAAGCATTTTTTCTGTTACGAAGTGAACGAGACTTCCGTGCAGGAAAAAGGTGGATATTTATATTGAATTGTTAATATAGCTATTACAGCATGTTAGCTTGCTTTTTGTGCCCGAGAGCATCATTTATTTACGTCAACATGTCTTACCAACAAGAAACGATGCATCTAACCACAGATCGAGAGCTGTAGTTCCAACCATGTAAGTTTGCGATGCTGTTTGCAAATGTTCGTATAAACTATGATTTCGGGAAACACCAAATTGTTGAAATATGTTGGTAATGACAAAACATGCGACCATAGTGGACTAACGATACTGTCGGGAAACGCACCACTGATCAAAATTTTAGAATGTGCCAGTGTTTACGCTTTAAAAGAATTTTAAAGTCAATAAAATTACACACTTCATCATTAAAATGAGATGTTCCTGCAAAGGCTTCAGTGAAACTGTGAATTAAATGGAACAGAGCCATGAAAAGTCAACAACAGACCGCTGCCTCTACTGTCTATAGAATAAAACATTAATATGGATGGCAACGATGACTTAGTCTTTCTTGAGGGGCTCAATGCTAGGCTCAGTGAGAGGTCAAATAGAGCAGTGAAAACGCAAATGAAAGCGTGAAGGAGAAAATGGGCTTATATAAATGGCCAATGTTCTTCTAGAGAACTTGAGAGCTTTTGGCCATGAAAGGGCTGCCCTTGTGTTGCCATGACAATCTTGCAAGATCATTCACAAGTAAAGGTGTGCCTATTCTAATTAGTCTTTCGTTTAAGCAAAACCCACATTCTTTTTTCTGTCATTTTATTTTATACCAAGATTGTGCATTTTTAGTATTTTACGTGCGATATCTACCATTGAAATGTAGGCCTAGTTTTGTGTTAATTTATTTTTTCTTTCTAATATTGCGAGACACAAATGGAGAGAATTTTAGATGTGTTGGGAGTTACGATGTTTCCTTCTTTCTGCAATGTGTCCTTCTACTATGTTGGCGTTGCATGGAATTTCATGCCTGAATCTGCTCTTGACCATTAACTTCATCCATGACTGTTTTAACCCTGCAGTCCATTGAGTTCTGCGGGATTAGGATTATTAGTTTTGCTACCTCAACTTGCAGATGGTTTTGACATAGGAGCCCTTTGGTAGTAAAGCAAAAAAGACTTGTATCTTGAAGGACTGACTGTCCCTACAGGCTTTTGTCGATCAGGTTGTATAAACGTCTTGGCGGTTTGATCGGCTTACTTGCTGTATTGTATGTAGCATTTCAGATGCACGGATAACACTGGCTCGCCATTCCCAAAGTCACGGTCCCGTTCTGTCGGAAAGCAGTTACACATTCCGCATGCACATATGTGTATCTAATAAAACATGTTTTTGATAGAGGTAATGATTTTTTTGGACCAAAAGGTCCCACGTTATGCATCTCGACTGCTTTTAAGACCAGTGTTTGGGAAGAATCAGGTTGACCGATCACCTCTAAAGTTGGAAACGCGTCGTTGCGTGCGTTTCCTCAAGAATCTAGTATAGTCATGCCATACCATATAAGTTTGTGCCCTTGAAAATCAAGCCAAATGCAGTTTGTGGGCAGTATCTTTGTTTGCGAGAAATGCGATTGGTCGCATTTGCATTCATTTGCATACGTCAAAGGCGCGCATCTTATCTCTTGATGGAATGCTGTGCTTACACTTTTTGTGGGTTTTTCCATGTATGGAGTCGAAGCTTTATGGAGCAAACATGCCTTTTGCTAACTGTTTGGCTGTGTTCATATTTCCAAGTACTTTCTAAAGTTTCGTAAGAATTCTCAGAGTAGAGTCTTAACGTTGTAAAGGTTCAGCGTTCAGTGTAGTATGATGATCGGATCCCTTCTCCCATACCCCCTCAGGTTAATGCATGAGAGTGGAATGATTAGGCTCGGCTAAAGATTGATACCTTTTCTATATTTCTTAATACTATTGATATTGTGATTACTTTTATCAAAAACGCTTGCCTTTAGGTTCCATTTTTTACTGCTCATAATCCAGAATCCTACCAGTAAACTGGGTTGAAAAATGTTTTTGGTGATTTTATTTTGCAGTATTAAACTATAAGTGGGAAAATGAGTCTAGCAAGGCAATACTCGTGATTTAAGTCGCCTTGACTTGAGAAAAGTGAGTTTGTTGTCGCAGGCCCAAGAAAGCAGGTCGCCCAACAGCCAGACAACTCAACTCGACGTCCTTATCAGACCGCCTTTTGCATTTAAAAAGATTCAGCCAAATATCCTTAGTTCAGTGCTTTATAAACGGCGAGGATTGTAAAGTACGATTTACCTGGGGAAACAAAAAAAAAATGGACGCTCTAACTTTAGACTTTTCATTCGGTCCCTCGAGACCTACAAGGCCACAAAGACTATTTATTTTGTTTCTGATGTCTGTACAATGTGTGATGTTTCAAGTTAAAGAAAAAAAACCTTACAACACAGAATACCTCAGATAATAAATCCATGTAAATCTTGACAACCTCCACGTGTAGATAGAACCTTGTTCACTGCCTCTCCATCTCTCACGTCTCTTCTTCTATCATTTCACTGCCCGTTATATGTTGTGGAGGTTTCATTACTTTCCTTTCATGTTTGTTTTTTAGTCCCAGTAAACAAGGAACCCTTATTTCATTCACCTGTGTGCTTGACAAGGTTAAGCGGCGTTCACACTGACAGCACTTTGCAAGTCACTCGATTCCAATGAGAGTTGGCGATTTGAGGCGACTTGAGCATTAGACTGTTGTTGATGTGACAAAAGTTGAGCTAATCGACTTTATGCAAATGTGTAATGATGAGGTGACAACCAATGGGAGCCTAGACTGTGATTCGTCACCTGATTCATTTGGATACTGTGGTTGAGTAGGACCATATTCTAGCAACCAACAGTACAGCAACCTCGAGACCCCCAGCGTTTTTATCAGTGACAGTGTGAATGCCGTTTTAGGAAGGGAAGACATTGCCTCAATAGTTGATGCTTATTTTTTACAGTCCATTTCAAGGTAATGCAGTAATAATCAGACCGAGTACCATGTTTCTACTTGCAGATTTCAGGCTATTACCGTAATTAAGTTGCTGTTCAAAACAAAAACAGATTTTAAAGTGAAAAGGTGGGCTTTGTCTTTTTTAGAGGTAGTTTGTTAAGCATAAGCCATAGTTTACGCATTTGTCGAACGTAATTTCATCATTCATTCTCATTATCAGCTAAACTGAATGTAGGGGGAAAAAGAATAAAAAATTGAAACTTAACACACAAACTAACTTTTTATGTAACTATACATACTTTAGGACAAGCTATAGATTATTATATTAATGTGTTCTTAAATATATATATATACACTCAACAGTCAGTGCGTTGTATATAATGTTCTGTATAGTTATATACTTATCTTCTGGAACGAGATGTTTATCTCTTCCTCATTTGATTCAGGGAACAAACATTTCAGTGCAGTATATTTAGACTCCTGTATACCGCATTTGTATAGTTCGTTTTCATCTTCTCACAAGTTTCTTTTATCGTCCACATACTGGAATGGTAGTTAGTCTTGAAGTGAGCTAAACAACGAATAAATTAAGTTATTGTAAGGCATCTAATGCTGCAGTGGTGCAGACAGCTGTTTTTTCCACAATACTGTACAAACAAAAATATATATTAAGAGGAAGCGCAAACTTTTTAAGGTGGATGTGTATATAGTCTCGTACCCATTTCGTGATTTCTTTTTTTTTTTTTTTTTACCGTTTTGGTTTAATAACAGCATTTTAAGTGAGTATAAAATATTCATTGCGACATCAGTCAGTGATGTAAATTAATTTTCCCTGTGAAAAAAGGTTATCAGACAGGTTTTGCGGTATTGCGTGTTATTTTTGCTTGCTAAATGTACATGAAATTTAAGTTCAGAAGTCGGATGGTTAAATTATTTGTGAACACTGGATCTCTATTGGACGATGTCCTAAAATCATCCTTATTCATTACGATGAAGAAACGCGCCCTGGGTGTGCTTTGCTGCAACTGCTTTTTCTTAACGATAATGATGTTTATTACTATTATAATTTTTCGTGTGAAGTGAAACGTCTCCGTGGCTGTGAGCTGGTTGTGTATGAGTGTGTGGAACTGCTTGAGGTTTTTAATTTTATGCTTTTTGCTCATGCATTTTGTGGATAAACCATTTCTTATACACTAAATCATGCGATTTCTGATAAGACAAGCCTCTGAGTAGTGGTTTTCTTGATCATCTGTGAAAGAAAGAAAAAAAACGATCCTTAAACCATTTCTCTATTTATCTTAAATCCTATTATTAAGCCACAACTACGAATCCCTCAGGGACAAACGACACTGATTCAATCTATTCAGGTACTTTCTCTAGATTCTGCGGCCTAGCTGTTAAAATGCGACAAAAAACGTACATATTTTTTGAAAAATTGAGCAAAAGAAAACGGTCGCTCGTGACGAAAGTCATTTTTAACCTGTTGTCGCTTAATTTCTTTTCCTCTGTCCTTTTTAGTTTTTGTATTCTTTGTATCCAGACTTAAGTACAATATACGAAATGAATGTCAAGCTGAAACTTCAGGTGAAGAGCAACACTCAGCCAGACAGTGCTTTTCATTACAATTTCTTCTGCACACACTGTGCCTCAAATGCCTGAAGACAATAGAACACAATAGCGACAAACACCACATCAGAGCCCTCAATGATAGTGGTCGACCGGTCTCAGCACTCCAATACAGACGTACCTCTACATCGCAAGGCTTAATCTTTCACATTTGCAGTCAGTAATTGGTAGTTTTGGTCTCTGCTTTTAGCATGTAAGTATTTCAGCGGGAAAAAAAACTGCCTGAAGAAACTGCCTCTCAATATGTGAATGGCTTTACATTGCTGTCTGATTTTCTGGTTCTAATTTGTGCTCGTTTTTTGTTCTTGAGCTTTTAGGTGCCTACTCTTTTTATCAAAAAAGCTCAGATACTTAACGAAGGGTTTATGAACTGGCTGTGTTATGCTGATTTTCATCTGTAATTATTATTAGAAAGACAGGAATTGTGCATGTTAAAGCGACTTAAGAGGTCGTGTGAAACAAGGGCGGCATTTACTCCTCAATTAGTCTTGGTGTTGAGTTTTGTTGTTATTTTCCCTCAGATTTGCAGTTCTTGAAACATTCCTGTTGTTGTTCTTGTCGTCGTGGGTTCTAGTTTGCGATGCCTGCTAACAGGCAGTGAGTTTGTTGTTTTCCACACAGGCTTGGATTCAAAAGTTCAGGCTTGATTTAAGGCAAAAAATGAAATACTTACATGTTAACTTTTAATATGAGACTGAATGGGTTTTTAAAACGCGCAGGTTTGACAGTGTGGGATAAGGTGCTGCTTTTTCCGAATCTTCTCTGTTTTCGATATACCTCAGACCATCTAGATCGAAACGAGTGCTTTTTACGAAATTGCATCTTGACCTGTAACACACTGATTCCTTCGAGTCAGTCCAATTGTTGGAAGACAGGCGCTCCAAAACTGGAATAGACCTCATTTCAATATATACTGTTTACTCTTTGACAAAAACATTGTATAGTTTAATATTTTCTTGTACTGTAGATTTATTTATGTATATTAATTTGTTCTTTTTTTTGTACTGTGTGTTTGACTTTTATTCTAGACTATTATTGATGTCCGTGTTAGAGCACTTACGAGGATCACAATTATTTTTGTTTGATTGCACTATTTGTTTTGGGTTTGTTTGTTTTGTTTTGTTTTCCGTTTGAATGCAAATTCTTATTTTTGAGCTGGGCTAATGAATAATAAGCTGTCTCCTAATGTACGTGATTTTTAAAAAAAAAAAAAAAAAAAATGAAAAGGAAAAAACTGATTAGATTTTCTGTGGTCTAATTTAAAAACAACAAAAAAAAGTTTTCTCTTTCTTTTTATTTGCATTGACCATTAAGCAAAATGCTGATTAGATCCGTCTTTGTGCATGTGTGAAGTTTTACTGGTTATATTTTACCCATTAGGAAAAAAATGCCATTTTTCAACACATTTTAATTGTAACAATGTGCAAGTTAGTATTCACTGGATGCTAGAACCTTCTTATGAAAACCACTATTCTTCTAATAAATTTTTGTTGTGAAAACAAAGTGTTGAGACTGCTTAATGGTGCTGTTGCATGTTTCTACTGTTGTCTCTGATAGAATATTCAATTTTAGTCATGTCATTTGAGGTTTACTGATTCATTTTCAAGAAATCAACCAAGTCTTAGACATTTTCTAATAATGATTCATGAACGCTACATTATTTCAACCCTGTCACAGAAAGTGTGCCTTATAATCAATCACTAATTATTATTATAATGATTAAAAAATAAGCCAAAAATAATTTATCTTTAAACGTGTTTTACACAAACCTGTTGCATTCAACATTTTCCAGGGTTTAATGTTAAAGTTTTAAAATCAGTGCAACATGTCTAATAACAGCTTTAGCGGGCAAATATCATTGCACCACTGCACATTTTGTACAGTCAATATTGTTATATAATGATCACTGCAATTTTCCCCAAACTAGTCAGCCTGACAAGGCCAATATAAACATAAACTTTATCACTATACTGTCAATATTATCAATATTTTGTGTTTGCCATATCGAGCTCAATAGTTCAACTCTGTTTTAGAAACAAGTGAGCACTGTTATTTTTTCCTGCATAACAGAGTTGTACTATTGAAACATCATTGCACGTCACCACATTTATTGTTGTACATGGCGACAACCAAAAAAATACTGTTTACTATATTTTTTCTCCCTGTAACAGAGCTGAACAACTGTAGGGACACTGACAAGGCCATGTTAAGCTCAATAGCTCAACTCTGTTATGGAAACAATGGTCACACTTTATATTAGGTGGCCTTAACTTCTATGTACTTACATCAAAAAATAAGTACAATGTACTAGTTGTGTTCATATTGTATTGTAGAACACTATTGCTGCTATTGAGGTGGGATAGGTTTGGTGGTCTGGGTAGGTTTAAGGGTTGGTTAAGGTGTAAGGGATGGGTCAACAGTGTAATTATAAGTGTAATTACAGAAATTAATTACAGATGTAATTACACATAGGTATTTTTAAAAATATTATTACAATGTAAAAACATGTATGTACACAATAAGTGCATTGTACCAAATGATTAATTCAAATGTAAGTACACAGTAGTTAGGGCCACCTAATATAAAGTGGGTCCGAAACAATTGATCGCTGTATTTTTCCACCTATAACATCGTTGCACAGTACCATGATTACTGTTGTACCCCTAAAAAAATCCTGGGCACTGCATTTTTCCCCTCATAACAGAGCTGAACTACTCCAGAGAGACTGACAAGGTCACGGCAAGCTCAATTCAACTCTGTTATGCAGAAACAAAATAACAGCGATCAGTTATTTCTATAAAAGAGTTTAACTACTGAAACATCATTGCACTCCACCATGTTTATAGCTGTAGTGTGTGCCAAAAAATCCTGATCACTGTACCCCCCCCCCCCATAACAGAGTTGAACTACTGTAGAGAGACTGACACATCACACATCAGCCGCAATAGTTCAACTCTGTTATGGAAACAAATGATCAACATTTGTTTTTTTTTTGTTTGTTTTTTCCTGCATAACAGAGTTGAACTACTGAAATATCACTTCAGTTCAAAACATTTATTGTATTTTGTGCCAAAAATCTATCCAGACCACTGCATTTTTCTCCTAATCAGTGTTTTATATGCTTATATGCACACACACCTTATTTTCCAAAATCACTTGCATGTGCATGTCTCTTTGTTTCAGGGACAAAGGGTATATGCCTAATAATGACCTTCTAATTTTGGCCACTTTCTTTCCTTTTAGGAAACCAATTATGTTAATGTGCCATTTAGGTAATAACCAGTCAGCAACACCAAGATGTTAAATGGCTACACCATTTGAGATTAATCACAATGTTGTTGTGTACTGTGCACGCTGACCTTAAATGCATTACATCAGTGAAATCATTTGACATCACCCATTTTTGATTGGTCCATATTTTAACAATACCAACAACACTACACTTACCCACTAAGGGCCTCCGTTGTTTTAAACTGACATATGTCAGTGAGAGGAAAGGTCAGGTCCATAATCATAGAGACTTTCCTACTGTGCACAGTTGCAAGCACTCAGCAAGTGTCCCCATTACTGAATAACAGCTGCAGAAAATGGATTCAATTAAAAAACTGAGAACAATTCACAAAGAATGGATGTCTTTGGTCATAAAGAACATTACACTCTCACAGGCACATTCAAGAAATTAATCTATTTCTGTCTTATTTAGTTGACAGATTAAATGTTTAGTGACTAGATCTTGACAATGCAAGTGTGTGTCTATGTATGTATATATACATATATTCTATATATATATATATATATATAGAAACAAATATATCTGTAAATAAATTGCTTAGCACTGACAACTGCTGTGATTTAATAGTTGATGTTTTTATTAAAGAACATACTGTACGTAAATAAAAAATAGCTTATTATTTTTCTAGATGGATAAAGTAACTTTTGATACCTTTCGGACTCGCTTATATGTGAAAGACATGATGTTTTATTAACAAAGTTCGGGAAGAGCACGTTCAGATAATTAGCCTAATTAACATGAGAGGAGCACAATCAGTAATCAAGTTAACGTGATAAGAGATGTGTATGTATATATATATATATATATATACAGCAGACTTACCTCTGTTCCTGGACAGTTTTCCTGCATCCCTTCACCACCCCTTCTCCGCACTTACAACTATTCATGTCCTAACCTATAGAGGGGTACTCTGGGTTCGGGCCAAAGTTCCGAGCTCGCAGTCCTCCCCTCGGACAGCACGCCAAATACACATAAACTTTATTCTATTTATTAAATCATAGGGAATTTTTGTCATCATATTCTTAGCCTTATGTCTTTCCAAATTTGGATGTGTTCATTTCTTCTGCAGAACACAAAATAATATATTTTGGAGACAACATTGGAGCCGTTTGACCTACACTGTAAAACTCAAACAATTTTCAAAATACCTTCTTTTATGTGTCACAGAATAAAGAAGTTCCTTTGAATATCCTATACGCATGGATGTTTGCTGCCTCCAGTAGTCCAAGTTATTAAACTATGCCCCAATGTCTTTATAGCAACAAAAGAATAGAGCAACAGGTCTGTATTTATTAGACAGTTTGAATTTAGATGACATTGGTGCAGAGGTTACCATGGCTAATTTGAAGCATTGTGAGTTGTTAAGGTTAAAAATAGCTGTATATGCTTGAGCAGCAGAGGTGCGGAGTTTATATGGTGCATGGACAGGGATTCAAGCTTCTTGTTGTGGCTGTGTTTTGATTAATTTATTGCATAAAGAATAAATGCTTTTATATGGTGAGAATATTGCAGGGTTTTGTTGTTTATACTTTTCAGAAGGTTTGTATGTAATACATAATATAATACATTGGTTTTATTAGTGGTGGTTGCTTAGGCAAACATCACTATTATTATTGCTATAGTCAAAGCTTGTGATTCAAACAAGGTCCTAAACCCCTAAAGTTCCTTGCACACTGAGTCCGAAATTTTCATATGCGTTTTCTCGTATTCATCATCCTAAAAATTCATCATACTCAGAAACCTTTCACACTGAGTCCGATGCATATTAATTAATCTGTTGCGAAAAAAATTTGCAAAACAGTACTAAGTGGAGTCTTCAAGCAGTGAGGATGATATTGTTGTCCTCTCGCGTATTAAAAAGAGAAAAAGAAAGGAAATATTGGGTCCATCCAATCCTGAGATATAGGCTAGAGAGGAAGTACAGTTCCCCCTCCTTATTAAAGGGTTAGTTCACCCAAAAATGAAAATTAGTCAATGTTTTACTCACCTTCAAGGCGTCCTAGGTGTATATGACTTTCTTCTTTCAGATGAATCTAATCGGGGGTTATATTAAAAATTGTCCTGGCTCTTTCAAGCTGGCATGGCATGTTTTTGTTCAACAGTTCAAAAGTAGTCAAATAAACACGCATCCATATTAAAGCGCGCATCACACGGCTCTGGAGGGTAAATAAATGCCTCCCGTAGCAAACTGATGCATTTTTGTAAGAGAAATATCCTTTTTTTATATATATATATTTTTTTTCAAACACAACATCATAACATCCATTCAAAACATACAAACAAAACAAAACAACAGACATATAATCAATACTTTAAAAGTCCAGTCAAAAAGGAGAGGGATGGAAAAAAGAAAAGAAAAAGTCATTCCTTTATATAATCGAGTATGTTAAAGAAAAAACCCTGCCAAGCATCAATAGTAGAAGGCTTGGCCCCATTGATTCGTGCTGTTGTACATTCACAAGTCACTATTTTCAGGAGGCTATGGATCCAATATGTTTTTCCACACATGTGCGGTGTAAACCAGTTCTGTATTATTGTCTTCTTCGCAGCTGTAAAACCAGCAAACCACATTCTCTTTTGTATTAAGCTTATACAGAGACCAGAATCATCATTAAGAAGACACAAACTTGGGTTAGCAAAGCAATCAATTTATAGTAAGGATGATAAAACCAGGTTTACATGTGTCCATAGATTAATGACGATAGGACACTCCCAAAACATATGAAGAAAAGTACCTGATGATGCAGTATTACATATATGGCAGTTAAAATTTGGTTGTAGTTTCATTTTGAATCTTTGGTAAGGAGTTATGTATGCTCTATGAATGACTTTGAAGTGAATAAGACGATGAGCCAGATTTTTAGATGTTAAGCTGATGTTAGACCACACTCTCTCCCAGTCGACAGATGAATTAAGGTCAGATAATTCCCTATTCCAAATAGATTTAATAGAAAGAGGTTTTGTCAATAATTCAATAATTTTATTATTTATTAAGGAAACAGATGGCGGACCAGAAGTTGGTGCAATTCAGTCCTGCATAGGATGAGAGGAGATGGGAGATGCCCAAGGAACTCCATACACTTTGAGAGCAGAACGTAATTGAAGAAAGACGTAATATGCGGATACTGATAAACAAAATTTAGTTCTTAATGTCTGAAATGAACAGAGGCCCTAGTTATCATATATATCACCGCAAGTGTTCACACCTAAAGAGGACCAAGAGGGTTGGACAAAATTAAAATTATGCCATAAAGGTGTACTGTTATAAAATTTGAAGGGTCCTCCTATCAGACGTTCAACCGTTTTCCAGATTTTAATAGAATTAGCCACAACCGGACCAAATTTATAATGATCACCTTTTTCGCTGTGCCAGTAAAAAAAAATATCTTTGAGTCTATTTGGTTTAACCTTGTCAGCTTCAATCACTTTCCATGAAACTTTCTATTGAGGATAAACCCAATTATAAAGAGCCTTAAGTTGGAACGACCAATAATACAGTTCAAAATTCGGTAGAGCCAGTCTTCCTGCGCGTATAGGATGTTGTACTGTGGTTAGTTTGATTCTGGGGCATTTATCATTCCCGATAAATTGAGAAAGTATGGAGTTGATCACCTTAAAGTAACCTGGAGGGTGAGAGAGTGGTAGCATAGAGAAAAGAAAGTTAAACCGAGGTAACAAATTCATCTTAACTGTGGAGATTCTTCCTTGAAGAGAGACTTCCATCTTTGAATGTCATTTTTGACAGAAAAATATCCATATTTAAAACGATATAAACAGTTTTGTGTAACTTCCACTAACTTGTCGTAGGCGCGTTCACAAGACGTAGGACGCCGGTGTGGCGCATGCGCGTGTGAGCCTCGTGAAAACCAATGCTTGTTTACAGGAGCAAAGGAAGCAAAGTTTCCTTACTTTAGCAAAGGAAAACCAATCTCCTCTTGGCGTATATCGAAATCCTCTGAAATTTTTCTTTACAAATACTTGTTTTGTGCTTCTAATTCGTGACCGGTGTTTTGTTTTGTTCTCTCTCCTCTGCGCTCCTCTCTTCGCCTACGGCAGTTAGCAGAAGTGAGAAAAAGGTGTTTATATCATTTTAAATATGGTAATTATTACGGGCGATTCAAAGTTTACTTCAGGATGTCAGCGGCTCAGTTTGATGCTTTGCTAGCGATACTAAAGACACATATTAAAAATAAGACCACCAATTTCTGTGAACTCAGTGTGCAAGGATCTTGACAGTGCTGCGAGACGAAGTGGATGAACTTGACAATCGCCATTCTGGATTTTGGCGCTCGCTTGACGGTGGCTCTGAATTGTAAAAACACCTCTCAAAATGCTTGCTATGGATGCGTAAAACGCAGGAAATCGAACCCGTTCCAAATTTTTTTTTATAACAAAGTTTCGGAGGCAGTGTGTAAACATGATTGACACAGCATGAGGTCGTATTTATTTTTCGAATGACGACTATTTTGGACTCAGTGTGCAATGGCCTTAATAGTATTAAACTTGAGCATGAAACACTTTTTTTTAACTCTACCTCTACAAAATGAAATTTAAAGAATGCGCTTCAGGTATGTTTTTTTTACTTTTTTATTCAATTTAATGAATGTGCTGTACACTTCATTATTTTCTACCGTATACAATGCTATCATATTTTGTATATTCAGTGTAGTTGTATTTTTACTTATATATTTACAATTTTATTTTTATTTGTAAATTTGTACCTGCAACTACAGGCACTGCATCCAAGTGTTTCACCCGTAATTACTACATTGTGAAGTTCACATGCATTCATTCCATAAATACGATCTTCCCGACATGACTTGAACGCAGATAGCACACGTACATCTGCAAGATGTCTGTTAAATATTGCTTGATCTGGAAAGCATCTGCTGTGTACAAACATCTGACAGACATGTGTAAGACGTCAGTTTTACATGCATTCTAAATCATAAACATCTTAAAGACATCTAATAGACGTCTATTTAACATCTGATAGGAAACATCCTGTACGTATTGTAGATGAGCAAACACTAAAAAAAATACGTCTTGCAGATGTAAATGCAGACGTCAAATACACGTCTCCGTGATGTGTGCTATCATGGTAACATACCACATGGCTAATACTCATCTTCCAACATTTACCTTTTAAGCAAATCAGTTTTGCAAACCTCACATAACGTTAATTAATATTTATGACCCAATCCATGCCAGCCACACTTTGGCCGCATCCAAATCACATATAATTTCACACAAGGTGAAAAAAAGTATGTGAAGCGTGCATCTGATGGACACTTTACTATCCCGTGAGGCAACGAGAGAGGATTTGTGAATGACAGCGGAAGAAGGCAACTGATACTGGTAGGTCAATGACAACAAGAACAATGGATTGCATTCAAACTACACACATTTATACTACTCAAAACATACTTTTTAACGATTTTATTTAATATTAGTATGTTTTATTTAATATAAGTGTATAAATATCCTTTTTAAGGACTTGTTTAACAGGAGTATAGACTCGGAGATGTGATTTCAGACGCGGACGTTGTCAGTACTACGTAATTTAATTGCAAAATAAAAGTAATTGTAATTACTTACAGTTACTAAGAAAAAATGTGTAATTAAATTAGTTACTTTTTTTCACACACACTCCCACATACAGACTGAATTGATTTCTTTCATTACAGTGACTTCTCTAAAATATGAAACACCAATGTTTCAGAAGTTTATAACATGCTTCTCTGATAACTCTTATATTTCCCATATGGATTTATGTATATGCTGTATATTAACTGTTTTTTTTCTTTCTAAGGCATTGTTAGATTCCAGTGTTTCCTGTCATAGCTATGCAAAGATTTGATTTCAGAAACAGTATCATAGCTAAACTATGATCATAATTAAACTATTTCTTGTTATGATTTTAAATCTGTATTTAACCTCAGAATGATTTTAAAGTAAGTCTGATTTTGTGGTGGCTGTGCTTCAAAGGGGACATCGGATGCCCATTTTCCGCAAGTTGGTATGATGATTTAGTGTATTCTTGAAATGGTCTCAGTGGTCATGAAAAACAACACCCTTTTTACCTCGTCAAAAACAGCTCTGTTCACAGCAACTCGTTTCGCTGCATATCTCTTTACATGCTAATGAGCTCTGCTCACCCCGCCCCTCACTTCAGTGGAAGAGCAAAGGCGATTCACAAATAATCATAAAAAATGTGTGGCCAAGTATGGTGACCCATACTCGGAATTTGTGCTCTGCATTTAACCCATCCAAGTGCACGCACACACCATGAACACACACCCGGAGCAGTGGGCAGCCATATTGATGCAGCGCCCGGGGAGCAGTTGGGGGTTTGGTGCGTTGCTCAAGGGTCTCACCTCAGTCATGGTATTGAAGGTGGAAGAGAGCGCTGGTTATTCAATCCAAAATCAAAATGGCTTGATAATTGAGACAGTTTAGGTTTTTGGGGGAATAAAAAAAAAAGGAGTGATTTTTTTAGCATTGTAGGCTGGTTGTGACCACACACTGCCAAGACACATTTATATGCACATTAAGGTATTTGGCATCCAATGTCTCCTTTAAAATTAAAATATTATAATCGTAATTCAAGTGATGAAGGATTTCGAAAGTCTGACAGTAATCAGTGTTGAGTACTACTGTAAGGTTAACCCAGCCTTTACGTGTTTGAAAATGATTAACAGTTGAAAACATTAGAAATTTAGAAACGTAATCAAAAAGTTACACTACTTATTGCATTTTAAATAGGGTAACTTATAATCTGTAACCTATTACATTTCCAAAGTAACCTTCCCAACACTGGCCATTGTGTGCTGAGCCTGTTATTGACCAAAGTCAGGGTAGCAGATTTAATTTTTGACAGGAATGCAAACGAGATTGCAAGGGACTAAAGTAGTAGAACAATTTAACTACCGATTGTACAGCTGACAAAAAAACGTGTTCCCAAAAAATAAAAAAAATAAAAAACTTTCAGTAGACAAAAACTGAATCTGAAAGTTTTTAAAAATTATGTTATCTTGGATATAGCTATACAGTGCATGCCATTGTAAAGACAGCAAGTCTATCACACACAGCCTTGTTTTCGCCTGTAAAATTCAATATGGCATCTAACCCGCCGAAGGTCTCATTTAAACTTCTTTAGAATATTAAAAAAAACTGTTCAGGTTTAGGTGTATTAAACATTTGATAAATTAAAAAATGATAAGAGTGCCATATCGTAAAAGCTTCAAATGTTCTCATATCTTGTCTTGCAGCTCACCTGGCTCTTGCCGCTTTATTAATCACCTTCTCCAACGGCTTGTCAACATTTCATTAGGGTTTGCCGACAAACTTCCCGTCGTTTAGTAGGGAGCCCCTGCCGAGTGTTCTGTTCTGTTGTCTTGTCACTTTTATTTTTAAATCGTGTTATTTCTCTTCTCTGCACTAGAAGTATGCACACACTCTGTTCCTCATTAACACGGACTTCATATGTTCCGCCATCTTTCAGTCCGACAGCATCGGTTTGTGTTTGTTACGACACAAACGGCATAGGGAATAAAGGCACACGATATTTCACCTGAAGCTGAGAGGGAAATTTAACCACTAGTCATCACTGAAGGAGTTTGAATATTAATGTGCTGAACAGAGTTGAGGCTTCATTTGTGGTTTACGCGGTTGTTCGCGATAGAAAAAAAGTGCGCGAAATGCGACAGCTCGAAACTATTATGGTTAAATAAGACACATCTAACAAAACCAAAAAAATTAAGTTTATTTTTGTATTAAACATCACAACATGACTTTTATAACATTTATGACGAGGTTCCAAATGATAAATTCTATTAATTAAATTAATAATAAACTAATATAAATAAACATAGATGTTATAATTTATCTAATGTTTTATTTACAGAAGTACATTGTCATATCAATTTAAACCTATCAAATATGCACGTTTTGTCTTTGTTTTGACATAAGTTGTTGGGAATGGCTACACATTTATAAAATATTAAAAATGTTTGCATAAAATGTATAGACTAGTCAGTTATTTCAGTTATATTTCAGTGTTTCTCTGGTAAATGCAAAAGTTTTGTAAATGAACGCTAAAGATTCGTGAGTGAACACAAAGAAAACGTGTTTTGAAAGTAAATGCAATACTTTTGCTAAAAAACACAAATGTTTTGTGATGCAGTACAAATGCAGTACCTTCACTTGTATACTGAAATATGAGGTGAGAGAGAAAAAAAAAAAAAATTATATATATATATATATATATATATATTTCAGTGTATTTGTGAGTGAATGTTTTTTGGGTGAACGCAATACATATAATTGTTTTTTTTATATTTAATTTACAAAGCTATGAGTGAATACACAAGCAGTGAATTATAATTTTTCCACCCATCTTTATATATTGTTTTTTTGTTTTTTTTCTAGCAGCATGAAGTTCGGTAGAAATCACATAAACAAACTTAATACATAGGGTAAAACCAGTTTTTTTAAGGGGCAAAAACCTTTAATGAAATAAATAGAAACACTTGCAAACACAAAAACACTTACAAGACGGCATTAAATGGGCAAAAAAAGCTTAAACTACTTTGTCAAACAATTCTGTGTAGAAAACAGACTAAAAGGTAAAAAAATTGTACATCACCAATGTCGGTGTTCAACATACAAAAATAGGCTACTATATGGAAATTAAAAACCGTATATATATTACAATTAAAATTAATGTTAAACAAATATTTTACAATTATATTAAATACTATAAATCCTGTATAACATGCTGTCCGTTAAACTGTACTCTTAAATCTAAGATCCATTGGTTAGATTTTTGCTTTCGACATTAATAATTCCTCGCCTGACAGCACAACATACCCATAATTCATCATTCACATGCAAGGGTTATCTTTTCTTAAATAGTTCTTCAAGCTACCTCACAGATGTTACGGTCCACAGATACAAATGCACACTATTTTCTCTTTTAATGTCTTCTGTGATCTCTGACGACTACACACACTTTCCACATCCGCATTCGACCGTCTTTTCGACGTCCTGCGTGAACGAACTTCCATCGTCACACTCGAAACTATAGCGTCTGCGTCGTACCCTGGTGCCCCCGCAGCAGAAGCCCGAATCCGGCCTGCAGCCGCCGCGACACTCCACCCAGGACAGCGGCTGCGTGCTGCGACACTGGACCTCGCCGCGCAGCACGCGATAGAAGTCCCGTACCGACTCGCCCTGACACGGAGCCACTGGAGGCAAAAAATACAGTCAGACAGACCTGGGTAGATTACTTGAAAATTGTAGTCTGTTACTGATTCCAAATTACGCAACAAAAATTGTAGTTAGTATCGGAATCCATTACATTACACATTTTAGGTAATATAATCAGAGTACTTTTAGATTACTTGTGTGACCTAACTTGATTTAAAAAGCATAATCTTGTACCATGTTGATATAAAAATGCAAAGACTCAGAAAATATATTACATTTGTTGTTATTAACAACATGAAGTGCATTAAACATTACATTACATAAAGGTTTCCTAAACTGGGGTTCACGAAGGAACTGCAGGGGGTTCGTAAGTTTAATGAAAAGCTACTAATTAAATTGTAAAAATGTGAAATTAAAATAAATCATTTTAAAATAACAACAATTAAAATAAAACACTTACTAAAAAATATATTTAATGTATTTACCTGCATGTCATGTGATCATAACCAACATCAGAGAACTGTGCGTGAATTTGCAAACGTGTTACATAATTATTAATTTATTACCTTAATATCTAAGGGGGGAATTCAAATAAATATATTAGATGAAAGAGACAAAGTTTTGGGAATCCCTGCACTACATGTAAATAAGAAATACTGTGAATGTGCACTTTAATGTGTTTGAAAGAAGAAAAAAGCCTCCAAAGACATAGTAATACATGGTTAAATAACCTACTGAGTGATAATTCAAATAAAAATGAATGTGTTCATCAGTAGTTGAAATGTTGAGAAAACTTTTCTTAAAACTGATTTTTAAAATGATTTTTGTAATGCTGTGAGGGCTTTCAATTTTCTGTGCGATTATATCCACCTGACTAATGACTGGTCTTTGTGTGAATGTCAACAAAACTGGAAGACTTTCTGAGTGTATTTAGGCTATATTAAAAAGGAACATTTAAAAAATGAAAGAGAGGAATTAGGGAAAATCAATTAATTATTAATAATTTATTGTTATTGTTTGAATAATATCATGTAATAAGACTACAGTTACTTTTTTATTGATTACAAGTACTTTAAAATGTAATTTAATCTAATTACAATTACTTAATTTTGGGAATCTGATTACATAATCCAGATTACATGTAATCAGTTACTACCCAGCTCTGCAGTCAGATTATGGTTTCTGATAATCGTTTGTTGTGTAAATGAGCATGGTTTACCTGTGTCGCAAAGCTGGCCGCTGTAGCCGCTGTCGCAAACGCACTGCACCTGTCCCGTGGGTGATTCCTCGCAGAAGCCGTGCTGGCATGAGAGCGCCGCACAGGGGCCGGGGGCCTCGTCCTCTTGAGCGCACAGGGGTCCGTGGAAACCGTCCACACACTCGCAGCGGTACGACTGCAGGTCCACCGGGACACAGGTGCCGTGAACACACCTTACAGCAAGAGAGAGGACACTCGGGTTTAGAGCAGGGGCCAGATTTACTAAACGGGGCCAATTAGCATGAGAGCGCAATGCCAAAACAAATCGCCTAAATCTACTAAAAACACAGGCACTAAATGGGTTAAGATACACTTTTTTGGCTGATAAATAATGGCACAAATAGCAGAAAATTAACGCAAACCTTAGTAAAACATGTTGGGTGATTCTGTTTCCATAAATTTTGTGTCTCAAAATGAAACTCCTACAAATGCATATATGCAAATTAGATCAGTTGCAAAAAATTACTGTTTCTCAGCACGTGTTTAGTAAATCCTGACAGTAGATTTTTAATGTCAAATGACGGTTTGCATTGGCACAAGCTGTTAGTAAATCTGGCCTTATAATTATGAACTGTTTAAATAGGAGTTGGCGGTACAACAGTGATTTATATCATATTAATGGAATATTTCACACAATTTAACTGGATAATACTGTTTTTATATTACAAAATTAAATTACTACACAAAAGTAGGCATACCCCGAATAGTCGAAATAGTCACATTATGCTTTTATTTCAAATAACCTTGTGGTAATTCCTATTAAATAGTTTTATATATAATAGAAAATGTGTTTTCATATTTCAGCTTATGTATAAAATGTAATTTTTTTATGTAAGAAATTATTTTACCTACTGTATATGTTTCTATAAAAATTATTAAGATGTTTGTTTGTTTTTTTAATTAAAACATTCAGTTGGCTTTACCACATGGTTATTTAATGTAAAGGCCTAATGTAATTGTTTTAATTAAATAATATTACAAATATTTTAGAATATAGATGTATTGGAATGTTTTATATTTGAATAAAATTAAAACTAAAAGAATTTCAAATCACATGAACCAATATTTTATTCACAATAGAACATAACATAAATGTTTAAACTGAGAAATTTTACAATTTTATCCACTAAATGAGCTCATTTAAAATTTGATGCCTGCTACAGGTCTCAAAATAGTTGGTGTAGATCTCCTCTTCTTTTCAAAACAGTTTGAAGACGTCTGGGCATCGAGGTTATGAGTTTCTGGAGTTTTGGTGTTGGAATTTGGTTCCATTCTTTTTTGTTTAACGATGTGCCAAATGTTCTCTATGGGTGAAAGATCTGGACTGCAGGCAGAGCAATTCAGCACCCAGACTCTTCTACTACGAAGCCATGCTGTTGTAATAGCTGCAGTATGTGGTTTTGCATTGTCCTGCTGAAATAGACGTCGTCTGGAGGGGAGCATATGTTGCTCTAAAACCTTTATATACCTTTCAGCATTCATAGTGCCTTCCAAAACATGCAAGCTGCCCATACTGTATGCACTTATGCACCTCATACCATCAGAGATGCTGGCTTCTGAACTGAACGCTGATAACACGCTGGAAGGTCTCCCTCCTCTTTAGCCCGGAGGTCACGGTGTCTGTGATTTCTAACAAGAATGTTAAATTTGGACTCGTCTGACCATAGAACACTTTTCCACTTTGACACAGTCCATTTTAAATGAGTCTTGGTCCACAGGACACGACGGCACTTCTGGACCATGTTCACATATGGCTTCCTTTTTTCATGATAGAGCTTTAGTTGGCATCTGCAGATGGCATGGCGGATTGTGTTTACAGACAGTGGTTTCTGGAAGTATTCCTGGGCCCATTTAGTAATGTCAAATGACAGAATCATGCCGATGAGTGATGCAGTGTCGTCTGAGGGCCTGAAGACCACGGGCATCCAACAAAGGTCTTCGGCCTTGTCCCTTACGGACAGAGATTTTTCCAGTTTCTCTGAATCTTTTGATGACGTTATGCACTGTAGATGATGATATTTGCAAAGCCTTTGCAATTTGACGTTGAGGAACATTGTTTTTAAAGTATTCCACAATCTTTTTACGCACTCTTTCACAGATTGGAGAGCCTCTGCCCATCTTTACTTCTGAGAGACTCTGGCTCTCTAAGACATCCCTTTTATAGCTAATCATGTTACAGACCTGATGCTTTTTGAGCCCTTTGTTGCTCCCGTACCAACTTTTTTGAGACCTGTAGCAGGCATCAAATTTGAAATGAGCTCATTTAGCGGATAAAAGTGTATAATTTATCCGATTAAACATTTGTTATGTGCTCATGTGATTTGAAAGTCTTTTAGCTGTCATTTTATTCAAATTTAAAAAACGTCCCAACATTTCCGGAATTCGGGTTGTATATAAATAATATGTATATATCATAAAATTAAATCATTTACTGTAAATAGAAACATTCAGCTGGCATTACCACATGGTATATAAAAGCATAATATATAAAATAGAAAAAATATTATTTATACATTTATCTTATAAGATTTGTATTTTATCTATAAAATATTTGTATATATTTCTATTTAAAAACATTTTTACATATTATATAATAAACAATTTTAATATTTGAAATGAAATATTTGATGTTACATTAATATATTTAAAAGCTAATATATTTGATATTGGGCTTTTGTATTAAATAACCTTAACAATTAAATGTGAAACTATTATATGTGACCCTGGAGCACAAAAGCAGTCATAAATAGCACGGGGATATTTGCAGCAATAGCCAACAATACATTGTATGGGTCAAAATGATACATTTTTCTTTTATGCCAAAAATCATTAGGATATTAAGTAAAGATCATGTTCCATGAAGATATTTTGTAAATCTCCTACTGTAAATATATCAAAACTTAATTTTTGATTAGTAATATGCATTGCTAAGGACGTTATATGGACAACTTTAAAGGTGATTTTCTCAATATTTGTATTTTTTTGCACCCTCAGATTCCAGATTTTCAAATAGTTGTATTTCAGCCAAATATTGTCCGATCCTAACAAACCATACATCAATGGCAGGCTTATTTATTTAGCTTTCAGATGATGTATAAATCTCAATTTCATAAAATTGACCCTTATGACAGGTTTTGTGGTGCAGGGTCACATATAACATTTTCTTCTCTTTTAAACTGGAGCATGCACCGTGAACACACATGAACGCACTTGTTTTTCTGGCAGGGGTTGGTGGCGGCTGCCAGCAGGGCCTGATCGCAGTGCGGGCCACCCCATCCCGGCTGACAGCGGCACACGGGCCCGGCGGCGGAGTCCGGCTGACACAGTCCGTTCACGCAGCGTAGCTCCTGACAGGCCCGGCAGCCCGGCACCACTCCCGGCTTCATCTGCGTGTGCGTGAAGTCCTGCAGCTCGTTATTGATGTACAGGTTTCGTATGCAGCCCTGAAAACTGGAGCCGTTGAGAGACGTCCACTGGTTCAAAGACAGCAACTGCGCATTTTCAGGCATTCCTGATGGATAAAAAACGCATTTAGAGATACACGAGAAAAAAAAAAAAAAAGATTTTACAACACTGTTCATTTAACACCATTATGTTAGGTTTCCCAGTTAAACAATTACATTGTGTTAAACGGACTTGAAACTAGGGGTGTGCAAAATATATCTTCTGCGATAATATCGTAATTGTTGTTTTAACGATGTGCGATTTGACATTATCGAGTATTTTGCAAAAACCATTCAAAACACCTACAGAGCACACGCATACAATACGTGACAAGTCTAGATTAGTGCACGTTCTTTCACTGCATGATTCAGTCTATTAAAATACATTTAGAATGATCACAAAAGATCACAAATTCAAGACATGGTGGCAGAAAATATATATATATATATACACCATTTCATATAGTTAATCAATTTCAAACAAAGAGTGCCATTTTTTTCTCTCTAAAAATTACCACGATTACAATGTGATATTGATTTTTTTTTTTTTTTTTTTTTTTACAACAGTTCAATAAACAAGAAGTTAACTAAGAGTCTTAGACACCATATTTCCTGTTTATGCGGTATTTTGACAACAAAAAATAATTCCAAACACAGCCACAGCACTGTTTTGCATCTCTGAGCAACATGTGTTTCGTTCCTGAATGAATCAACTGTTTAAACGATTCGGTTCAGTCGCAATGACTCACTTATTAACAGTGACTTGCTGCCACCTACTGCCGGTTTTAATTTCACATTCAGAGCATCTTTTATTAATTAAATAATTTCAAATATCAGTATTCAATGTTTTATGTTTAATATATCAAAACATTATTTATGCATTTGTAATTGCATTTATGTTCTGCACTAAAGAGTAGTGTGTAAATACATCTAAATGCCACTTCAGATGCAGCTTCTGTGTTTCCTCTGAATTGCAATTAATTTTGTTGATACTGATTTCATAATTCACTGATTAAATGTAAGAATTTGACTCAAAAGATAATGGACACTTTTAGGGGGTAAAAAAAAAAAGGTAAAAAAAAATAAAGGTAAAAATGCCCATAAAATGTAAAAATCAGTTTAAACTTATTGGAAAAGATTCATTTCTATCATTAATTTCTATGAACTTCACCTTTGCAATGCAGAGAAAACACAGAAGCTGCATCTGAAGTGGTTTTTATATGTGTTTACACACTACTGTTTAGTGCAGAACATGAATACATTTAACCTGCGATTATAAATGCGCAAATGTTTTGAAACATAACATGTTTGCAATTATTTAAATAATAAAAGATACTCTGAGTGTGAAATTAAAACTGCCAGTAGGTGGCAGCAAGTCACTGTTAATAAGTGAGTCATTGCGATTGAACTGAATCATTTAAACGGTCGATTCATTCAGGAACGAAACACCGTCATGTTGCTCAGAGACACAAAACAGTGCTGTGGCTGTGTTTGGAGTGATTTTTGTTGTCGAAATAGCACAAAAGCAGGAAATATGGTGTCTAAAACTTAAGTCTCAATTATAACTTCTTGTTTATTGAACTATTGTAAACAATCAATATTACATTTGTAATCATGGTAATTTTTGGAGAAAAAAACGGCACTCTCTGTGTGATATTGATCATTTTCTGTCCCCATATCTTAAATTTTGTGATCATTGTAAATGTATTTTAATAGACAGAATCATGCAGTGAAAGAATGCACTCTAAACGCGCACGCGTGCACTCTGTAGGTGTGTTTTGAAAGGTTTTTGCAAAATACTCGATAATGTCAAATCGCACATCGTTAAACCAACAATTACGATATTATCGCAGACGATATCGCACACCCATAATTGCATGTTTTTGTTTTTTATGAGTTGGGGCTACACATATTTATTGGATGGAAATCCTGCCCTCAATTAAAATAAGTTCATCCAATTAATTATTTTTTGCAGTCAAATAAGATCACTATTCACAATTGAAGGTGGAAAATTTACCGCCGACGTATAGCGGGGCATCTCTGGTGAGGGGCTGGACGTGTCCCAAGCTGTCAAGAGTGGTAGGAAGCCCTCCGTCCACAGAGAGGTTGACCATCCGGTCATAAGTCACCAGCTCGACGGTGTGAAAGCGTCCGTCGTTCACTGTCTCCGAGCTGTGGAAACAGGCAGTGAATTACAGCAGGTGTATTGACATGTTAAATGTGGAGCGTGATCTTGAATGTAAACCTGTAAATGGTGCTTCCCGGCTGATTTCCTGCGTCGTAGGTCACTTTGACACGGCCGTCGTGTAACTCTACTGCGATGTGGTCGTCGACGCCGTTGTAGAGTAGAATCCCATTGTCTTCTGCTGTGGAGACCTGAGAGAAAGAGTCCAAACACAAGAGTACTTCTCAAATGTTTGAGGTTTCTTTACATTTTTGACATTATGCTCAACTGAAGCTGCATTTATTTGATCAAAAACACATGAAAAAAAAAACTGTAAAATTCTGAAATATTATTATTATTATTATTATTATAACTGTTTTCTATGTGAATATCTGTTAAACTGCAATTTATTTCTGTGATCAAAGCTGTATTTTCAGCATCATTACTCCAGTCTTCAGTGTCACGTGATCTCTTCGGAAATCATTATAATATGCTGATATGCTGCTCAAAAAATACTTCCGATTATTATCAAGATTCAACCGTTGTGCTACTAAATTTTCTGTGTACCATAATATTTTTTCAGGATTATTCAATGAAAGTTAAAAAAGATTTAATTGGAAATAGAAATCTTTTGTAACACATGTAACTCATTTTTGATCAATTTAATGCATCCTTTTAAAAAAAATGCAATTTCTTAAAAAAAAAAAAAAAAAAAAAAAAAACCTATGAACGGCGGTGTTTAAATATATATTTTGTATAAATGTTTAGAAATATCTAGGAATATAAATATGTATTTATATATTATCTCTGTAGTAAGAAAAGCTAACTTAAAATCTTGTTACTTAAAAAGTTATTTAAATTGTATTATATTAAATATTTGCTTTTTTATTATGTATTTATAATTTCTTTTGTATTTATTTATATTTGCTTAAATATTTACGACATTACATTACATATTTACTACATTTACTAACCATGCTGTACTAATGTATATTTTAGTGGCTAATAATATGCAATTAATAGTAATAAAATTCGTAATTTTATTTGTTTGTTATAAATGTATTTACTGTCACTTCTGATCAATTTAATGCATCCTTGCTCAATTTCTTTCCAGAAAAAACAAAGAAACTTATGAATAATAGTGTCTAAATATTTTATATAAAATGTATTTACATGTTAAGTATATAATATATATTAAATGTTACTTAAATATATAAATATAAAATGTTACTTAAATTAAAAAATATATATATTTTTCTTTACATTAACCATGTGGTACTAATATATACCAGTGGTTAATAATTGATTGATTTATTTCCATAATACATAATAATGTAATGCAGCTGTAAATGAGAGTGTTTCGTTTGTCTTGTGTGTTTCACTGTATGCTTTGTATTGCACCTTAAATCTAAAAATAGCAGAAACATAAAAAAACATGACAATTACTATGACATATGGCTGTTAAAATTACATTTACATTTACTCGTTCAGCAGATGTTTCATGTGCCAAGGTCAGAGAAAATGAATCCAAAGCATATGCTTGGACCGAAATTATTTAATTATGGAGCTGTTTTAGCTTTATATTTTGGGCATATGGTGAAGGTCTCTGTCTCTCTCGCATTATCATAAATTAAACATTAATACGCATGTTTGTGTGGTTTAATGTGAGTAATAGTTGCATTCTAGATAGAAAAAAAATTATAGATAGGCTACAGTAAATATCTCTTATATATCTCTTTTAATATATATATATGTGACAATACAATTATATATGAGCATATATTTACTTATTTGTATATATTTGCAATTTTATTTAATTTACTTATTTGTGTCATTTACACAGCACTTCTACTTTTACACAAACAGCGGTTAACTGGTTTCTTTCCTGCAGAACGGACCGCACCTGTAGCGTGATGTTGGTCTGCGGCCGGTTCTTGACGTCGTTGAGCAGCAGGTACGAGTCTCTGTCGATGAAGTTGACGCTGAGCAGTTTTTCGCAGCGCGGCCCGCCGAACCCCGGCAGACACTGGCAGGCTGCAGTACCGGTGCTCTCCACACAGGGGGCGCTGTTCTCACAGAGCAGCTGCTCGCAGCCCTCCGGAGCCAAGAGAGACACTTCACACAGACGACCGCTGCCACCAAACAACACACCATCATAAACCACTGCATAAAATACTGTACAAATCACGCTACAGATGACCAACAAGAGCGTCCATACTAAAGAAAAAGACAGATCTAGTTCTTAAAAAAAGGGCCTCTAACACTAGCTTGCTCTATTCTTTTTCTATTCCATCTGTTTTCTTTTTATTTATTATATAATTTAAAAACAACCTTGTGTACTGTGTTAAGCTAACTGTGACTTGTTATAGCACTTGCATATTGCTCTTATGTTGATTTTGATCGCTTCCATTGTCCTCATTTGTAAATCGCTTTGGATAAAAGCGTCTGCTAAATGACTAAATGTAAATTTAGATGTTAAAACTGTGTTCTTTGTATTAATGTTGGTTTGAAACACTTTTATATGATTGTTAATAAAAGTTTACTTTTATATACTCTAAAAATGTCATGTAGTGTAACCAATACTTAAAAAGTAATAACATATTTTAGTTAAACCTACGATACAAGTATTCAAATGTAATAATGTATTTCTTAAAAAGTTTTTAAATGCATTTTTCAATGTAAAAAGGTCTATTTTATAAAATATCATGAATTGTTAATTCATCGTTACGTTTTTGGGGAGTTGCACCACATGACGTTTTAAAAGCTGAATTAATCTTACTTGTAATAAAAAGGTCAAATTATTATTATTGTTGTTGTTGTGTTTTTCCTGCATGTTTCTACATCTTGGTTGTACCACATGACTTTGATTTAGTGGACAGTTTTATATTAATAATAATATATATTTTTTAATATAGTAACATTAATTAATATTTATAATATTTTATGATATATAATAGAATAATATATAAATTATACCTTCAAATACACCTGTTTTTTAATTCCTATTCATCAATAAATAAAAATCCATTTATAATGTTTTATTATATCGATCCATCTATATCTATCTATCTAATAATGTAATATAAATAAGATTGATATTGACATCACATTGAAAATTATATAATATTTTAACAAAATAGAAATCATATTAAAAGATTATAACAAACTATTTAAGCGCCTCAAAAATATCAAAATGAAATTTTAATTCAAAACATTTTCATCATTAAGAGGCGCATTTAAGTCATCGTCTGTATTAACTGTATTTTAATGTATTTTTGAATTAATTAATTAATATAATAAATTAGTGTCATGTTATTGACAGATATTAATAGGCAGGACTACTTAATATCTTTACAGTGAAAAAGAAACGGAGTAAAATGAAAATATAGAAACACTGAGAATATTTTTAACATTATGTTACAATTAAATATTTTATTTCTTGAATTCTATTAAATAAGCATTTGAATTAATACTTTAGGTAAAATATAAAACATTTTTGTTATCTATAAAAAATATATAATAATTTATAAATATTTTAATGTTACGTTATATTAAATACTTGAAACTATATATATAGAATATCACATTAGTATACTTCAAGTTTAATATATTATATTAGTCTTACATATTATATAAACATGACAATGAAATGAAATGAATTTGACTGTAATATAAAGTGGTTTTGACTCACCTGTAGCCCTGAGGACAGATGCATGTGTATCCGGCCACATGATCCACACAGCGCGCTCCGTTCTGACAGTAATGACCCTCACATTCATTATAATCCACACTGCAGTCATCGCCCAGAAAACCCGGCGGACAGATGCACCTAAACACAAACACACGCTTTCATTACAGGTCAGAAATCTAATTTACTTAATTATTGGAATGACCTTAAATGCTGCTTTTCAGCTGAAAGGCCTATTCAGACACGACAGCAAATATTTGCCGTAAACAGGAGCATGAATAGAAACAACATTCCTACGGAGCGACTCAGATGAGGAGCAAGATTCATCAGGTGAAACAACAAGTTAGTTGATTTTTTCTTTATCAGAAACACTTTCTACTCCCTTGAAAAGTTGATAAAATGCTAGCCTATTCATTTTACTTTCCTAATTACCATATATACACACACACACACACACACACACACATTAAATTCAAAGGTTTTAAATACATTTTTCAATGTAAAAAGTTAATTATCATTAAGTTTTTGGTGGGGTCGCACCACCTGACTTTTTAATAGTCATTTAACTAACATTGCTTGTCATAAAAAGGACAAGTTATTGTTATTATTATTATTATATTTTTAAAATCTATTTTGTGTCCCCCCCCCCCCTCCAACATACTGGTTGTATCACATGACTTTGATTAACTGTATTGTACTGTTTTAAATGCTAATATTAATAGATTTTATATTTGTATTAATATTATTTATAATATTTTATGGTGATTAATATGAAAAAAAAAACTTTATATTAAATATTATACAACAACTTTATTTTTAAGTAGCATTTTTATTTCATATAGATAATATATACATATCTTTTATATTTTACTTATATTTTATATAAAATATTTAAACATACACTACCATTCAAAAATTTTGTGTAAGAAAGATTTTTATTTTTAGAAATTAATTCTTTATAATAAATTGATCAAAAGGGACAGTAAAGACTTTTATAACATTATCAAATATTTCTATTTAAAATAAATAATGTTCTTTTGAAATTTCTATTCGTCAATGAATCCTGAAAAAACAATGAAGCAGCACAATGAATTTTTTTTATATTTATATGAATATTATTTTTATATAAATAAAACATTTTTATTATTTTATATTTATACACTTTTTAGTGCGATTAATCGCACCCAAAATAAAAGTTTTTGTTTACATAATATATGTGTGTGCACTGTGTATATTTATTATGTTTATAGAAATACACACACATGCATATTTATATATAATTATAAATTATATGAATATAAATATATACATGTAAACATTTTCAAAATATATGCTGTAATACATAATAAATATACACAGTACACATACATATATTATGTAAACCAAAACTTTTATTTTGGATGCGATTAATCACGATTAATCGTTTGACAGCACTAATATAAATATTTTATATGAAGTGTTTTCTCAATCATTTTTATAACAAGCATCTCATGATTAGCGTCTTGTGCTCACTTGGGTCCCGTGACGGTGGGTATGCAGGTGGATCCGTGATGACAGGGATTCTGACCCGGATAACACAGATCCTCCTCGTACACCTCACACTTCTGGCCTGTAACGCATATTAACCCTTCCTTCACCAATCAGAGCAGAAGAACACAGCATAAACCAGCCGGCCCACACTAACACTGACCTGAGAAGGGCTGCGGACAGACGCAGCTGTAGTTTCCCACTCCGTCCACACAGATGGTGCCATTCTCACACTTGTTCTCCACACAGTCATCCACATCCACCTCACAGAACTGCCCCGCGAAGCCCACGGGACACCAGCAGCTGGAGACACACAGAGAGTCAGACACTGCCACTGCTCCTAGTTTTAAACTGCAGTGAGGTGTGTGTGTGTGTGTTTGCACCTGAAGCCTTTTCTAGCCTCGTCGCTGTGGCAGCTTCCTCCGTTCACACATGGATCGCCTTCACAAGCGCTGACAGACAGCTCACAGTTTCTCCCCTAAAAACACCAGCAGAGAGCCTTTCAAACAATGCTCTTCCAAAACATCAAGACTCACTGACAGAAGCTGTGGCATCCCTGCAGAAAATCATTCTCGATGTATTTCGAAACGTATGTTTACAGTGGATGTCTATAGGGAATGGCTTCATATGGGTGCTTATGTTTTATAGAAATGTGTTGTTATTTGAGATGTTTAACTGATTTGAGGAGTCTTGAAAAGCTGGACTGCTTTTCTGGATGTGCTACACTCTTAAAAATAAAGGTGCCTCACGATGCTATAGAAGAGCCTTTCTGTTTCACAAAAGGTTCTTTGTGGCGAAGGACGGTTCTTCAGATTATAAAAAGGTAAGAAAGAGACGGTTCTTTAAAGAACCTTTGACTGAATGGTTCTTTGTGGAACCAAAAATTGTTCTTCTATGGCATCGCTGTGAAGAACCTTTTAAGCACCTGCATTTTTAAGAGTGTAATGTTCCTGAGGGTCAGGTTTACTGGCTGTATGTGGACAAAATTAAAATAAATAACAGATGCCAAAATAAAATAAAATAATAAAATAAAATAAAATAAATGAATCGTTCTCAATAAAACAAGGAAAGTGTTTAAGAATCCAAATATGTAGATAAAACTAATGTAGATTTTTACCATTTTAATGTTCATTCTGCTAAAATGTCTTGAAAACACTTTTTAAAGTCCAAATGCAAATTTGCTAAAAGTTCATCCGAGATGTAGATGTGTCTGTTTCTTCACTGGCACCCATTCACTCATTCATCCTTTGACGGCACCCATTCACAATGAGAATGAGAGTGCAAACAGCTGCTAGAAACAACGCACTATATTAGTTTAGAGCTGTTTAGGCTTGTAAACGGTGTTTGATCTCAGACCAGACCACTTTTTCACTGGAGAAACCAGTATTATGGATTATGGACTCGTGTTTTAGCTGGAAGCAATGGTTTAAAGAGAAAAAAAAAAAAAAAAGAGTCTTGGTGGATTTATTTCTTACAAACGCACAGCTTTTCTGTTCACAAGATGTTAACTGATGGACTGGAGTGGTGTGGATTACTGTGATGTTTTTATCAGCTGTTCTGACTCTCATTCTGACGGCACCCATTCACATCCATTGGTGAGCAAGTGATGCAATGCTACATTTCTCCAAATCTAATGAAGAAACAAACTCATCTAAATCTCAGATGCTGAGTACATTTTGATCAAATATTAATTTTAGGGTGACTTCTTCCTCCTAAATCATGACGTATTGAAGCAGTAACATGTTTCTGCTCAGGACCTTGTATCCCTGCGGGCAGCTGCACTTGTACTGGTGCACCGGGTCGCTGTGGCACCGGCCGTGATTCTGGCAGGGGCTTGACGAACACGGGCTGCATTTCTCCGACACGGACGGATCCACAGGACCTGAGGGAGAGCAGGCGCTCCAGCTGAATCCTGACAGAAATGGTCTTTTCTCTCTGAGACGGCGGTCTCTGTCACGCACCTGTGCACTGGAAGGAGTTTCCCGGCGTGGTGAGCAGCAGCTTGCCCTCCATGCCCTGCGGCCCGGCGCAGCGGGCGATCCCGGGCTCCTTGTACCCGCTCTTCACCCAGTCAGAGAGCCAGCGCAGGCGGCAGTCGCAGTACAGCGGGTTCGCTCCGATCGCCC
>CM071959.1:29300000-29385000 GCA_036784905.1 Acrossocheilus fasciatus | reverse complement strand
GGAGACCGAGAGAGAGCGAGTTCATCAGACACCCAAATACAGCCAGACAGGAACCCCTGCATTAGCATAAAGCCCGGTTCCGCCCGCGCGCATGACTCACAGTTCAGTGACATTGCGTGGGACGCCACGGGGTAAAGCCAACAGGTGCTTGTTGCTGCAGCGCACCACTGTCTCCAGACATGTGCACTGCTCCGGACACGCCGGCTTAGGCACACAACTCACGTCGTCTTCAACCAGCGCTGAGATACCATCACACATACAGACACAGAAACCATGACATTTGATGAATAATTAGCCAATGTACAATTCAGTCATTTACAGACAGCAGATTTACGCCAATTAAAAAGATTAATTGCGAATTTTTTATTTCACAATTCTGAGTTTTTTTCACAATTAATAGCATGCAAAATAAAAGTTTTTGTTTGCATAGTATGTGTGTGTACTTTGTATATTTATTATGTATATATAAATACACACACATGCATGTATATATTTCAGAAAAAATCAAAATATTACTTGTAAATATAAAAAAATATTATTATTAGTGAATATTAAAATAAAATTAGATCATTCTTTTGTTCTAGAGCCAGAGAAAATGTTGCAAATCAGAAAATCCTTATATATATATATATATATATATATATATATATATATAACTAGAGTATTCATAGAAAATTAATGTAGCATTTATTTTATTTTATTAAGTTCATTATTAGCATTAAACACATTAAATCAAACTTGAGTAGCTAGAGGCATCTGCGTAAATACATATGTGAGTAAAGTATGTTTAGGCCTTCTAAATGATGAAGATGTAGGACAGTGAAACGATCAGCTCAAACCTAAAAACCTGGGAGTGTCATTTACCCTTGTCACAGAGGAAGTCTGGCTTTGCCACGTCCTGCAGTGGGATCTCTCTGAGGAAGGCTGGGTTCTGACAGCGAGGGTTTCCCGTCACGATCTGCCGAGATCGCAGCCACTCGCCCAACCAGGACAGACGACAGTCACAGTTAAAAGGGTTTGCCAGCAGGTTCCTGAAAAAGACCGTGGAGATTAAACAGAGTTAACACTAACAGAAGCATATATTCAGATCGGACACATTCATAAAAGGCAGCGTGAACTAGAGGTGTTTACAGAGTGGAGAGGTTTGGCAGCGTGTCGAAGGCTCCAGGCATGATGGTGGTGAGCTGGTTGTCATAGAGCGAGAGCAGACGTACGTTCTGCAGGCCTGAGAAGCTGCTGTTGTGGATGCAGCGGATGAGATTATTCCTGAGCATCCTAACAAAGACAGAAACAAGGTTTCAGGGCTTCAGGGTGACTGTGAGGAACAATGAAAATGGCTGAGCTTGCTTTGATTGCTCTTGAGTAATGATGCATTTGCACAATCTTGTGAGGATGCATTTCAAAGATAATGATACATTTAAATATATGAATTAGCTTCAGTACAGATTTACTAACATCCTGGACTGCTGTGAGAGTTCATTTAATACCAGTGCTCAACAAAAAGATGGATCATTCTTTTAAACTTCAGTATTTGCTTTATTGATGTATATAGGTGGTTATAGGATGGTTGGTTAATTAATCGTTTTGCAGCCCTACTGATGCATAAGTCAGTTCACCAACTAATTAATCAGTCAACCAATCAATCTGTTATTCAACCAACTAATTAACCACCCACCCTATCAGCCAATCACTCATACTACCAGTCAATCAATCAGTCAACCAACTGATATGTTTATCAACCAACCAACCAATCAGTCATCCTATCATAACTCATATTACCAATAAATCAATCAATCAATCAATCAATCAATCAATCAATCAATCAATCAATCAATCGTACAACCAACAAAATCAATCAGTTAATCAACTAATCAATCAACCAACCAATCTGTTATTTAACCAACTAATTAACCACCCATCCTATCAGCCAATCACTCATACTACCAATCAATTAACCAACTAATCAAACAATCTATTAACCAACCAACCAATCAATCAGTCATCCTATCATAATTCATACTACCAATCAATCAATCAATCAATCATCCAACCAACAAAATCAATCAGTTACTCAACTAATCAATCAGTCAACCAACCAACCAACCAACCAATCAATCTATTAACCTACCAGTCAGTCATCCAACCAACCGGCCAACCGACTAGTCATCCTATCAATCACTCATACTACCAATCAATCAGTCATCCATCCAACAAAATCATTCAACCAAATAATCAATCGGTCAACCAACCAATCTATTAATTAAACAACCAATGAGTCATCCAACCAACTAACCAAACAGCCATCCTATCAGTCACTCATACTAGCAATCAATCAGTTAACCAACTAATCTGTTAATCAACCAACCAATTAACTAATCAGTCATCCTATCAATCACTCATACCAATCTATTTACCCACCAGTCGGTCATCCAATCAATCAGTTAGCCAACTATCAGTCAACCACTCTATTAAACAACCAACCAACACGAATCAATCAATCAATTAACCAACTGGTCAGTGTCATACTACCAATCATTTGGTCAACTAACCAATCAAACAATCAATCTACCAACCAACCAATAAATCAGTCATTCTATGTCAATTAAATCAATCAATCAATCTCAAATTTCTCTTCTGGTAACTGAAGAGTAGAACAACTAAAGACTTAAAAATTGCTTGAAACTGTTTTAATTATGTAAACCACAACCAGTTATACAACAAGCACGCTTCTCAGAGTTCTAGAAATGCTGTGGCAGAAATGATAGTGAAAAGGACACTTGCAGCATGCGTAATCCGTCCATTCCCCGGAACATTCCTCCACGTACAGACACCAGGTGGTTAGCAGTGAGGTGAAGTTCAACCACAGACGACGCGCCATCAAAAGCTCCATCCTCAATCTCAGTGATTTTATTGTTGCTAAGATTTCTGTGAGAGAAACACACCAAAAACTGGGTTATTGTCCAGTTCAATTCAACAGTAAATAATACAGTGTATTTTGACATTGTTTCATTATATTATGTAGAACATAAATGTCAATCTCACATTTTCTTGAGATGTGTGAGGGATCGAAAGAGTCCTGTTGCCTCCAGGATGGACAAATCATTGTTATTGAGCCGTCTGAAATAAAGACAATGAAATAAACATAGTTAGTTTCTAAGCTAACAATGTGCTACTATAATACTATAAGCAGCACTCTTAACTATTTTTATCAACAACAAAAAAAAAACTACTAAAAGAAGTATGTCAACATTTTGGTTGCTTCATCCGCCATCTTGGATGGATTTTTTCACTGAGTTTGTCGCAAAGCATGCTGGGATTGACTTTTCACATAGAGGAGATAGCCGAAAGAAGTTATCACAAAGAAGGCAGCACAATTATGCAGTCTACTTTAAGAAACATTCTTCATATTGAGTGCACAGACATGATGCCTTAAAATACTCCCTACACAGGCAGCTCACTAGATGTTGGAACAGAGCCATATTGTAATTGTTCCGTTTTAATGATGTATTCTCTTACAGTTCAGTTGTAGAAAGCGGAAGGTGCTCTGGGAACTTGGTCAGTCGTAAATTTGAACAATCCACCACAGTAGCTTCACAGCGGCATTTAGGTGGACATACAGGCTTGCTGTTACAGTCTTTATTCAAACGTGTGTCCTCTGCGCCTGAGACAAATATAAAGATGCTTTCAGAGAGCCATTGTTATTCGAAGGAGAGAAGGCCATTTTTCAGTTTGTATCACATATACTATTTCTAGTCATATATTAAACCAGGTTCAATGAGATACTTAACAGACATAAACAACTTACCTGGGATGTGGTACTGTTCCTTGGCTGCTATGGCAACACATGCAAGAAAACAGAAAATACAGCTGCTATGGAAGTGCAGATATACATGAAGTCAGCAAAGATCTAAATTTGAGACCTAAAACTAGACAAACAAAGACTGAAACCAAATATATTCTTAAATATACTAGCATTTATATTAACTGTTTCCTTGAATCTCATTGGTTGAGTGATGTTTAGTCACTCTTTATGCAGGTTACATATTTATTTATGCCAGTAAGTGACAACATGCACCTGATTGTAAGTGAGTAAACATCATTCATTCAACTTATTTAGCCAAAAACATTCAATCAGAAACAACACAAGTCACTGTTTTACGGGTGAATCATTAAATTATTCACTTAATTTGTTCAATAAAACGGATTCACTCAGGAACTAAATTAGTAATATGAGTGAGCCACTAAACTGATTTGTTCAACAACACTGATAAATTCGGGAAAGAAACAAGTGACTGTTTATATTAGTGAGTAATTTAATTATTCATTCAACCAATTAGTCCAGAAATACTGATTCATTCAGGAGCTAAACAAGTGACTGTCTTTATGAGCAAATCATTAAACCATTCAGTCACTGATTTGTACTAACTCATGAACTAAATGAGTGACTGTCTATATGAGTGAGTCACTGAAGCCTTCTTTCATCTGATTCGTTCATGAACACTGATTCGTTTATGGAACGAAACAAGTGACTCTTTATAAGCGAGTCATTAAATCATTCACTTAATCAATTTGTTCAACAGCACTTTTATTCAGGAACTACACAAATGCCGTTTGAGTTATTTACTCAAACGTTTTGTTCAAAATTGATTCATTCATAAATGAAGCCAGTGACTGTTTTTTTGTTTTTTTAATGAGCGAATCATTAAATCATTCACACACACGATTTGTTCAACAACACTGATTCATTCAGGAATGAAAAAAATGACTGCCAATATGATTAAGTCATTGAATCATTCATTCAGCCAATTTGTACAAACACTGATTCTGTCTGGAAGAGTGAATCAATAAATAATTTATCCAAACGATTTATTCAACATCACAGATTCATTCAGGAATGAAACCAGCGACTATCTTTATGAGTAAATCATTCACTCAACCGATTTAGCTCGAAGACAGGAATAAAACAACTGACTGTCTATATAAGCGAGTCACCGAATCATTCATTGAATCATTCATCAACAACTGACTTGTTGAAAAACATTTGATTTCTTTCAGGAATGAAACAAGTGACTGCCTTAATGAGGAAATCATTACATCATTCACTCCACTGATTTGATTCATTTACGAACACCTACTAATGTGTTGCTTGAAGAAACAATTACTTTCTGCACAATTACCTGGAATTTTAAACAATCTTCCCAGTTAAAAGTTATGTGCGTACTTTTTAATGAGTAAAGAAATAAATGTATGCAAGTATTTATCTTTGTAAATAACTGCACGTTGTGTTCATGTATTCTACCTGAACAGCGGAACTTCTTGCTCTTGATCTGACTGATGCGTTTGTTGGCGAGCCGTCGAGGACTGGAGCATCGTGCGCCGCTGGTCTCAATCGGGTTGGAGCGCAAAAAGTCCGCCAGCCACTTCAAACCACAATCACAGACGAACGGGTTCTGAGCTAAGTGACTGAAAGAAAGTCAGCAATAAAACATCTTTATTACATTAAGTGCCCATATCAATTGTTCGTTATATAACATCTCTTACAGAGTCTGGATGGATTTCAGCGGAGTAAATGTGCCTTTGGCTAGAGTCTGGATCTTATTGTCATACAGGGACAACAGAGAAAGGTTCTCAAGGTCATGGAAGACATTGACACGAACACAGTGGATTTTATTGGCATTTAATAGTCTGAAAGAGAGAAAGACAGACAGCTCAGACATTACAATGACTGTCTGGATGATGCTGTTTCAGTGTGCTACTTTATTCACGGACCATTAAGCAATTTTTATACGTGGGTGGTAATTTTACATTGACATAGGCTTTTCTGTACTTACAGTAACTCTAATGCACTCAATCCGTCAAAAACACTTCGAGGCAGATCTGTAATCTTATTTCCATAAAGAACCCTGTAAAACAAAACACAATAATGAGACACAATGGTGCTGGATAAACAGCTTCATTTGAACCAAGTCTGCAGGGCTTGGAAACATGCAGATTTTATAAAAATTGACCATTCGGACACAAGGTTGCACATACATTTAAATACAAATGCCAAAACATAAAGCCCTATCAGGTTAGGTTTAACTAGATTATTTTTATGATTTTACATTTTATTAGCTGAAGTTATAAGAGCACATCCCCAAGTATATGGTCTTTAGATAGAACTTCCTTCTTCAGTATTAGCATTAAGCAATGCATTCTAATGAACTGAATCTTTTTAATGAATCGGTTGAACCGGTTCACAAAATCAATAGGATTTAAGCATTTCACAAATCAGCGACTAATAGAACCAAACCATTTTGGACATTTCTGACTTGTAAAAAAACTCACAGATTCCTTGAACCAAAAACCGATTTAGGAAAGAATCATTTAGTATCAGTTTGTGAACTGGTCCAACTGATTAGATGAAAAGTTATGACTCAACAGAACAATTCTGACTGAACTTTTATTGAGCTGGTCATTGAAATTAACTTTTCGAAAGAAAAATATACAAATCTAAATGACTAAATGAAAGTCTATGAATGAATCATTATAATTAACCAAATCTTTTTAATAAACCATTTGAACCAGTTCACAAAATAAATTTGAGCGATTTAAGTATTTGGCTCAAGCTTTTCACAAGTCTTGCTGACGACTCATCAGAACCAAAACATTTGGACATGTCTGACCCACAATGAGTCAGTTTTATAGCTCAATGATTCCTTGAACCAAAAATTAATTTCGGAATGAATCATTCAGACTGAGTTTGTGAACTGGATGATATAACTGAAAAGATATAAATGAACTAAATGAACGAACGAATGAATGAATGAATGAATATTAATACTAATGACTTCTTTGTTGAATTCCACATGAATTCCTCTTTCAATGTAATTAGTATCTTATTCATGAATTAATTTTTTAGTGAATCAATTCACAAAACCAGTCTGAACGTATCGTTTGCACTTGTAATGAGTCAACTCACCGATTCTTTGAACCAAAGAACATTTGGGAATGAATGGTTCAAACTGAGTTTGTGAACTGGTTCAACTGACTGAAATGAATGATTCATTCATATAATAAACAAAGTAAGAAATACAATTGTTAATAACCTGTTCATTGAATTCCAGATATGTCTTCTTTTATTCATCATAAATTACATTTGATTAATTAATGAATCATTCTAATGAATTGGATCTTTTAATGAATCAACTTAGCCAGTTCATAAAACCAGTCCGAGGAATTAATATACAAATTAGACTGAACAGTTACATTTTTTTTCTTTACATGTCAGATTTGTAATGAGTCGGATTAACAACTCAACAATTCACTGAACCAAGAACCAGAATCATTCAGGCCGAGTGAACCAGCGATACTGATTCACTGAAAAGATTAGACTCAATAGGTGATTCATTCATGAATCAGATATCTGTACATTCTGAAATAAATAAATGAATGTATTAAAGACTGATTTTTGAAGGAATCAATTCTGTATCAAATATTTATAGCGACTGACTGAACTGCTGAATCATTTATTCAACTGCTCAAAAGAGTCAGTTAGCAGTAATGAATCAGACCGACTAAATGTAAGTCTAAGAGATTTTATCACCCGTTTTATCAAAAAAAAGACAACCTGTCATGAAGCAATGTTCCCGCTGAGCTGAATCACATGCAGTCAAATCATATAAGACATGTATGCTAGAGACGACTAGCGCTGCAGGCTAGACACACACTCATATATTTACACAAACCGCACACTTTCATATCATAGCCCTGCTGAGATTCCCCCAGAACAGATGTTTACAAAGAACTCTTCATGCTACATGATGCATAATTCAACACAGCTAATAAGCGCGTACATATGAACATGTTGGAAATATACACGCAATCAAATGCAGATTAAATGATTATATACGTGCGTGGTGTGAAACGCACACCACACGAAGGCGTGTTGTTTACAGATTTGAATAAATGGATATGTAATTCTCAAAACAATAATGTAAGCAGAGCCGAGAGATTTCATTTAACAAGTAATAACAACAATTATTCTTTGTGATTATATGTTTAATTTTGTATTCATGTGCAACGTAATTGTTTATTGTGATTTTTAAATGCATTTCTTTTTAAAAAGCATGTTGCTGCTCTCAGGTCTTGGAAAAAAAAATCATTGAAAATATAATTTGCTATTTAAACGCTGTTGGAAATCTATTTTCTGTAGGGCGGTGTATAAAGGAGCATTAGCGGTAATGTCTACATCAACATTTCTGTTCAGTTCAAAATGATTTTATTTTCTGATTTAATGATTTTTTATGTCTGTGGGCTTTATGAGACCCTCTGCAGCATTTTTTTTAGTTCATATAACTCAGTTTTCTGATTTGCTCTATCAAAAACACACAGATTGGCTTGAGTTTTTCAGGCCATTTTCTTGCAAGGTGCATTTCTAGCTGCGCTTCAGCTTTCTGACATGAAATTTCAAATCTTTTCAAGGCCTGAGAGATTTTTTTCTTTTATTATGCTATAGTGAAACACCTGAATTGCTAAAACTAGACTATATTATATTATAAGTAAAATCTTACCTTACTTATAATATAACATAATATAATACATTATATTATAAGTAAGGTAAGATTTTTGTTTATTGGTTTTTGAAAGAAGTCTCTTCTGCTCACCAAGACTGCATTTGTATAATTTAAAATACAGTATAAACTGTAATATTGTGAAATATTATTACAATTTAAAATAACTATGTTCTATTTGAATATTCTGTAAAACATAATTTATTTCTGTGATCAAAGCTGTATTTTCAGCATCATTACTCCAGTCTTCAGTGTCACATGATCCTCCAGAAATCATTATAATACGCCAGTTTGCTGCTCAAGAAATATATTTTGTAATTAATATCAATATATTTGTGCTGCTTCATATTTTTTAAGAAATCACCATATATTTTTGAATAGAAGAAGTTGAAAAAAAAGTTATTTGAATAAAAGTCATTGACATCAAAAATGCCTTTACTGTCACATCCAATATAATATAATATAATATAATATAATATAATATAATATAATATAATATAATATAATATAATATAATATAATATAATATAATATGTATCATAAAATTATATATTAGATTTTTTGGAAATATTTTGGTGATATTTTTATTGCTGTCAAACTATTAATTTGTGATTAATCGCATCCAAAATTTATTTATTTATATTTATTTTGTATATATAAATACACATACATACAGTATATATTTTGAAAATATCTACATGTATTTACATTTATATTCCTATAATTTATATTATATATAAATATATTTAATATAAAAACATAACATTTTTCTGAAATATATACATGCATGTGTGTATTTATATATAAATAATAAATATACACAGTACACGCATATATATATATATATATATATATATATATATATATATATTATGTAAACAAAAACTTTTATTTTGGATGCGATTAATCGCGATTAATCGTTTGACAGCACTAGATATTTTATGATATTTTTCCCATCCCTTTATTTTCTGGCATGTAATTCTGTGAAACAGACACGGTAAGACTGAATGAACTGTAAAAGCACACTTACAGTGAGTTGAGTGAGCGCAGGCCTTGAAAGGCATCAGGGGCGATTTCAGATATTTGGTTATTACTCAAATCACTGTGGAGTAAAAGAAAGAATTATGAAACGTGTGAAATATATAATGGCGATAAATGTACGGAAAAACAAACCTCTGTTTCAGTAATTCTCATAAATGTATGTGAACTAATGAATCTAATTTGTGTCATAGTTCATATTGTAGTTTATATAAATGTAATCACTCACATTCTGCGCAGTCTCTTGTAGGAGGCGAACGCTCCTGGAGGAACAGACTTTATACCGTTCTGCTCCAATCGTCTGAAAGACAGAAAACCAGAGGACCAGTCAACTAAATGTCAAGGTCTCCTTGGTTCCCTTATTATCATGGATACTACGCTGTGAAGGGTGCGACCTTTAGCACTAGTCAGTGTCAAAGACAGCAAACGATCGATCGCACCAATGCGGGTCAAGAAAGGGTAAAACCCACCAGATGTGAAGGTGAAGAGTCAAGGGTGAATGTAAAGTGTACTCATTTTTCACAAGGGGTTTCACAAAAACGATGTTAAAGTTGAGCTAATATTAAATATCTTAAATACTCACATCTCAGTCATGCCTTCAGGCATGTTAGCTGGAATCGCCGTCAGACCTTTTCCTCTGCAGTCCACGATATTGTTCGTACAGGTGCACATCGGCGGACAGGAACCAGACGCAAGACCACAGGGCTGAGGACTGGAATCAAAAACACCTCAGGAAAAGAAGGAAACATTATATATATTAGACTTAAGCATGCAGTTGACTGGTTTAATGTTTGCTTGATATCGGTCTGGATGTTTTGGAACAGTGTTTTTTTTTTTTTTTTTTAAACACCGTGTTTCTAAATGAAAACAAAACAAAAAAAAACATCGTGGAAATGACATTTTCATCATTGAATAGAATGGCCGAATTCTTCTGAAACTAATTTCACAGCAAACATTTTATTTATACAAAACACACAAATTACATCATAACTTTGGTGAATTTTTAATATAAAATTTAGCGCTGTCAAACGATTAATCGCGATTAATCGCATCCAAAGTAAAGTTTTTATTTACATAATATATGTGTGGATACTGTGTATATTTTTATGTATATATAAATACAAACACATGCATGCATATATTTAAGAAAAATATGTTATAAATATATTTATTTATAATATAAAATATAAGAAAATAGATATATAAATGTATAAACGTAAACATTTTCAAAATGTATACTGTATGTGTGTTTTTTTGGATGCGATTAATCGCGATTAATCATTTGACAGCACTAATAAAATTACAACTTAATTAGAAATAATACACCATAATAATAATAATAATAATATTATCTAGCCTCCGTGGTAAACAAGTACACTGACATCTGAAGTTATTCAGAAAATAGCAAAAAATAAATGACAAATTAAGATAAATTGTTTTCAAGGCACTGTTAACGTGACCTTCATGAGCTTTTTTTAATTTAAAAAAAGTTTTTAATAAAAATTAACCCCTTAAACATAAAAGTTGAAGAAACAAAATATGACTGTCATACTACATACAGTATATCAAAAAAAGTTGAGTAACTAAATCTCTTGATCTGTTTTTAATCATAATTTAATAAATGTTTAAAAATGTGCTTCGTTTTTTAAGCACTTATATAATAGAAATGAATACACAAAGAAACACAATGTGACCTTCATACTATTTACCAAAAAGTAAAAAAAGTTGAAAATCTGTCAATAAAAACTGTAACTGTTTTAAATAAAAGTACACTCTAAAAAATGCTGGGTTAAATACAGCCCAGTGCTGGGTAAAATATGGACGAACCCAGCGATTGGGTTGTTTTCAACTAACAGTTGGGTTAAATGTTTAACCCAACCTTCTGAGCAGTAACCCAACCACTGGGTCAAAAACAACCCAATCGCTGGGGTTGTCCATATTTTACCCAGCATATTTAGAGTGCATAATTCAATTTTTAATAAAAAGGCGCAAAATCAAAAACAGCCAATACACCAAGAGGCCAGATTTACCGGAGCATGTGAAATCCTTCTTCTGCAGTTCGGCCAGGTTGAGGCCGTGTAGATTGGGTGGTGCACTGCACTGAGTGTAAAGTCCCAGCGTCGCTCTCTGTCTGAGCCACTGAGATAGCCATGACAAATGACAGTCACACCGCAGACTGTTAGAGTGCAGCCGGCTATGAAGACAAAAGCAGAAAACTGCTAAAAATGGACTTTGCAAGTATCACTATTGTCAATTCTCATACTTCTGTGTGAGGAGAAATGCAGAAAACGAGCTTTGGACTCACAAGGTACGTAACTTGGGCATGTGGTTGAAGCTGGAAATGGGGATGGTGCTGATATTGTTGTTGTTTAGTGTGCTATTGAGGAGAATTAAAGAGGTTATAAAGAATATATAATCCATATATACTGTACATAATCTTAAATACACGCAAACCAAAATTTGCATTAAAAAAGCGCTCATTTTCTTTCTCCATAGCACATAAAGTCAGTACATACAGGACCTCCAGGACTCTCATGGCACGAAACGCTCCGTCCTCAATGCAGCTGATGTGGTTCTTATCCAGCTGTCTGAGATCAACACAAACACAATGGCATACAAGACATTTAAAGGTTACATTTCAATTGGGGAACTTAAAAGAAACATTTATAGATAAATGAAGTTGTGTGAATTTTAACTCACAAGTTCTTGATGTCTGTGGCTCCTCTAAATGCTCTTCTTGGGATCATCTGGATGGCATTTTCACTTAAGTCCCTAATTAAAAGAGTTTGTGAAAGGTCTACTTAAATGAAATCAATAATTAATTATGCAAAATAGAACTGAAAAGCAAGTTTAGGTTAGAAAACATCAACAACCAAGAAAAGAAAAAAATCGCCAAGACAAGATGCAACTTTCATGCTATTTTGCAGTTTGAGAGACCTGAAAATGTACGCACCTTCAAGATGCAGATGAGTTTGTTTCTTCATCAGATTTGGAGAAATATAACATTGCATCACTTGCTCACCAATGATGCTTTGCAGTGAATGGGTGCCGTCAGAATGAGAGTCCAAACAGCTGATAAAAACATCACAATAATTCACTCCAGTCCGTCAAACAATGCCTTGTGAATTGAAAAGTCTGCTTGCTTGTGGAATCAGGTCCATCATTAGGATGTTTTTAATTTCAAACCATCACTTCTGGCCAAAATATGAGTCCATAATCCATAATAACGCTTGCTCCAGTGAAAAAAACAAACAAACAAACATCTCTTTTAGTCCATCACATCAAAATTCAACGCATTTGTTTGGAAAAATTTTGGACTGTTTTCACTTGTAAACGATGCTTAATCTGGGCATATTTCACACCTAATTCATACCAGATGACGTTTTCACTGGAGGAAGCAATGTTATGGATAGAGGACTCGTGTTTTAGCTGAAAGAAATTGTTTTAAGTTAAAAGCATCTTAATGATGGATTTGTTTCTTACAAACATTCAGTTTCTCTCTTCTCAAGATGTTAACTGATGGACTGGAGTGGTGTGGATTATTTGTGGATTATTGTGATGTGTTTATCAGCTGTTTGGACTCTCATTCTGACGGCACCCATTCACATTCATTGGTGAGCAAGTGATGCAATGCTACATTTCTCCAAATATGATGAAGAAACAATCTCATCTGCAACATCTTTGTTGGCCAGAGGGTGAGGACATTTACTTATTTATGTATTTATTATTTTGATTCATTTCGATTAACTATTCCTTTGGTAGTTTATATCTAGTCAATTTTGGCAAATCTGAACACAATTTGAGACATTCTTGAGATGTCAAAGCTGTTCTATTATGACTTTTAACCATTAAAAAGAATGTCTCCGCATGAATAATATTTCCAATTTGGTGATAAAATGAGCGTGACACGATCCCAATCCCAATTTCATATCTAGTCATGCTCGGTGCTGTTCTGCAGGAAACTGACATTTAATAAAAGAACATCTGGATTCCTAAATGTCATTTCATCTGTTTTCTCTCCATATGAAAGCCATCGGTGACCTTTTCCTAATGCATGTGATTTTTGCAGCAATTGCAAACTGTTGTTAAGTTCCCCGCAATTGGTTCAAGCTACAGTCACCGTTTGATAGAGGCCTTTTATGTTCCTTCGGGATGAACAAAGAGTTCAGCAAATTAAAGCTCATTTTCTTTGTTTAAGGAGTAAAATGCAGTAAAAAGCTAAAAGCTACCAGCAGACGCTGAGCATCAGCTGAATCATTAGTGGCATTTGCTAAGGCGCTATTTCCAGTAGAAGTCGGGCCACTGTACAATGAATCAGACACATAATAAGAAATCTGTAATCTAGGGCTGTGAATCTTTGGGTAAACAGCAAATCGATGCGATTCACGATTCATATAGGGTTTCGATTCGATTCAATTCTGCATTCTTTAAGTGCAATCACAGGATTATTAAAATGCTTTCCCTAAATTCTTTATATGTTTGATAAGAGGGCAAAAAAACAACAACACCAACAACAACAAACACTTTTATCCATTGTTAGATGTTAGTTTAATAATGCTATGGCATGACATATGGCATATATAAATTTTTACTGGGGTAAACTTCTAATATATTTTAAATAAATTTATTTTAAACTAAGTATAGTTCAAATCTATTAATACATTTACTGACATATCGCTTGAGACTTACTTATATAAAAGATTATATTTAAGCTTTATTTGGAATAGTACTTGTGCACAATGCACATTTCTTAATTGTAAGCTTAAAATGTGTTTTAATGTCACTATTAATGAGGATTGTATGATCTTTGAATAATATCGGTCTTTTAATGCAAGATATTATGATAGTTAAGTTGCAATAGTTCCAACTTTAGCACAATCAAATATATTTCGCTATATATTTAGTTGGACTTTAACACTACTTCCTCACAATTAAAGTGCATTAAGTAAAAAATTAGTTTAAGTATACCAGTATAGTATACTAAAAGTACAATTGCAGGGTATTTTTATTAAGCACTTAAATATGTAAATGTATTTAGCATATGTAACATGAAATAAATTGATTTCAAATACATTTTAGTATATTTATTTTTCACTAGAGTATGTAAGCCAAGATTTAAAAAAAAAAAAAAAAAAAAAGGATTTAAAAGTATTATTTCAAGGTTCATTCAAAAATTCATTTGATTGTTAGCGTTTTAAATCGATTACTGGCCCAAATCAATGATTCACGATTCAAAAATCTACTGTGATCAAGTGTGAAATGGAGTAAGAAAAGAGTGAGAAAATGTTGAATATTTTTTAAACAAATACTAAGGAGTCAATTTTTCTGTTACTAAGTCTATAAATGAACACAAAACCTCCGGCTGTTTAACTCTGAAATGTGAATGTATGGGTCTAAAACGGACTGTTCCATTGCTTCTTGTGTTTTTCAGTGCAAATACGGGCAGAGAGGTCTTTTTCAAGTCTTTGATCTAAGTCTGTATCATTATTCACAGAATGCATATGTAGGTCAAAATAAAATTTTCTGTTATTTAATGCATTCCACAAGCCATTTCCCCCCTTAATTTTTCATTTAATATATGTAATAAATATTAAATTAGTTAAGCATCGTGATACCATATTTCAATTAAGAACATTCTCACAAAAAACATTGATTTACACTTATAACATGTATTATTTATTATAAAATGATACAGTTTTATGAAGTAAAAATGCACCAAATCGGTCATATTTGACCCAAATATATACTCAGTTTATATTGTATATGCATTCTAGAGTTACTTAGATTAATTTTACACTCATGTAAATAATTTCTGCTCAAGAGAGCAAACAGATTTCATTGCTTGTCATTCCCACATGTTATTTTCTACTTAACAGCTATATTACCTGTGAATGCCGGTCATTGGTTACAGGTCCACTCAAGTAATCATCTGAGAAAAAGACCCCAGTAATCTCACATATTAATGCACCATAGTCAGAGATATCAATATGAACTCAACATTTCTCATTAGATTCAGGAGTGAAGTTGCTCTCCATTTTTACTGTGTATCAATTTGGTCGTCCATTCACTTCCATTGTTCCTTCCAAGTTCCTCACTACAACCTTGATATTTGCTTTGTTTATAGCAAACATTGAATGAGTCTAATTTATTTTTGTGGTAATCAACATTACTTCACCAGTGAACCCTGAATGTATACAGAACTCAAACGCAAGAAGTATCATGACAATGCAATGCAGGTTTCCATTATTTACGTGCAACACGGCCAATTCTTAATCACATCAAAGTGACTTAAACATATTCTGACTTTGCAATCAGATTCATCTTTAAGAGAAACTAAGGGAAACCAGAAACAACCTCCTAAACTCTGGGAAGAAAAGCCTCCAGTGCTCTCAGTGTGAGCGCAGGGTTTCCTGGTAACCCCCTTTAATCTAAGCTGTTTGCCAAGGATGTTCAGTTTGCATTCGCTGCGGTCCCAACCTGGCTGACATCCAGAGGTGAAGGCAAACAGTACGGATAGTAAGACTGCTCAACCTCTGCAAATATTACACTCCAGATCTTTTATTTGAAAACCCTTGAAAGAGGGCAAGAAGAAGAGGACAATAGAGGCCTGAGTGGGAAAAAACGAGCAACAAGTTGTGGGATCTGAGAGACTGCGACTAGCCACACTGGTTTCCTTTTGTTAGCCGTCGTCTTTCTTACATTCGTCTTTTTGTGTTTGACGTACTGTTTGCTGAGGGATATTAAATGTTAGCAAAGGCAAAACTCATTCAGCAGAAGCACAAAGACAGTGAAGAAACAGTAAATAGAGAGAAAATGACTGAAGGCGTGAATGTGTGTCTATCACTGTGCCTTTTAAATTGTTACACATATTGTACATAACCAAAGCTACAGATCTTTAAATGTCTTATTTGCCATTTTTAATTAGCTTATGTTTTGTAAGATAAACACTCAGAGCAACAGCTTAGCATATCGCTTGCTGATTAGCATGCTAGCCTAAGTGTCTTCAAGTTACTTACAGAAACATGAACTCTACACCTCAGGCGTGCATTAATTTTCAATAATTCTACAGACTGCCACAAATAATTCCTCATGTCCACCACTTGCGCTACAACTAGACAAACGTCTAACTCAAGCACATGTTGTGTGACCGGCCAGTGAACTGTTAGAAGTGGTTCATTGTGCCATTACTGCATAATTTTTCAAGAAAAGCTTTCAAAGAAAAGTTTGTTGAACGTACATGAAAATTGGCTTTGCGCTGTAAAATGGCCATTTTGTAACCACGAAGAAGAATCATTCAGTACAATGACTCATTTAAGACCAGCAACATTTTTAAAGCAACAAGTAAAAGATCTTTGCAAGTTGAAAAGTGCAAAACTCCTCTAGCATAACAACCAGCTAGCATAACATTCACTGCTAGCACTACAAAACACTTCAGCTAACCTTTAGAAACATATTACATGCATTTAAGGGTTAAGTTAGGACATCTGCTCACATGGAGTTGGTCGGTAGTATGTTGCTAAGTTAACAGTAATACATCGGCAACAAAAAATATCAACAAAACTCAAACTTGTCTTATCTTCAAGGATGTATGTGATGCTAATTTTGGCTAAAAAAAAATTTGACTCAATTCACTCAATTTACATTATTATTATTATTACTGAAATAACAGGCCACTTAAGTATACTTGAAGAGAGGCACTTTCATGACTAAACATTTAAGGAAAAATGTAAAACAACTTTGTAAAAATGTCAAATTAAATGTTAAAGTAAATTTTAAATCATCATGTTTTAATAATTTTTCATTTTAAAGTGCACTTATTTTGATGTGTTGACGAACATACTAAAGCACATGTAAAGTACATGATTACAATGTTACAATATTACATTTACTAAACAGCAACTTCATCATTACAAATGTGTACTTACAAATATATTTAAATACACAACTATGCGTTTGAATAGAATTTACATTAAAGTATATTTTAGTTTAGAATAAATGCTTGAAAGAAAAGCTTTAAATGTCATTTTAGATAATAAAAGCATGAGATAATAATGAAATTACTGTACATAAAAAAATCTACCAAAAGTGGGTCAAGCACTCTAAAATTATTGCACATAATTTTAAACTACAATACATTTTCATTTAATTGCAGTTAAAATGCAAAGTGTCTGAAAACATTACATTCATTTCACACTTAAATATATATTTTTAAAGTGAACTTTTTCACAAGTTGAGTTCGGTATTACCATGTTTGCTAAACTAACAATTTGATTCACTAATGAACACAACATAATAAATATAGCACACAAAAATATTGCATAAAACAGTCAACTGCCTTTTTATCAATACATAAATGCACTGAACGAACTATACTTATAATGGACATTTTCCCGCATTATCATCCGCTATCTTGTATTTTTGTTGGACTGAGCTTGTGGCAATACATTTATGGGATTTTCTTACTTACAAAGAATGGTTATATTTATGATTTTGTCCTAAATGAGATTTCTTAGAACACACTGATTACTATGATTCAGAACAGCCTTCGCATTAGTAGTGCACTTATAGTCCGTAAAATGCTGTCTTTATAGGCAGCTGCCTAGGTTTTGGAACGAAGCTATTCACGCTACAGTATCCTGTCAAATTAAGTCAATTTCTGAGCGTTCCTGGAGAGAAGAGACAGGAATAGCATGAACGTTGAAGAATAATTAGTCTTTTCTGTCATTGGTTCGTAGCATACACATTCTTAGCTAAGTTCTCACCCGGTTAACGCAAATGAACATTTCTGCTACCCACAGTGACAGAGTTGAGGAAAATCTACATACCAATCATAATTAGCAATCACCCCTCTTATTTCCTCTCTTAATTAAATGTGTTAATTAATTGTGCATGGAGAACGCCACCATGGTGCCAATTAGCAAAGCTAGCCAAATGAATCTTCAAGTATTAGGAGACTATTACTCGTTTTAATGAACTAGATCTTGCTTTGTTTAATTGTTCGCAACAAAATTCAAACAAAGAGCAAGAAAGGAACCCAGATTACCCACATGACCCACATTATCATACACCAATATTCCTGAGGTTACCAAAACGAGTGTCTCTGAAGGAAAAAGACCTTATGAATTTCATTTATAATAGCAGACATCTTTCCCTAAAGGCATGTGTGGGAGGTTGGGGGTGTTCGCAGGCAGATTGACTGAACGCACCACATCCATATGGCAACTCACTAATGAGACAACGTGTGAAATGGCATGAACAAACAACCAAATAACAAGCAAACACAGCTGTCCTTAACTATTTGTTCGCACCCATTATGCCTCTTTCCGTACTCCCACACATTCCTACATAGTTTCCTTCTTGACCCACTGCCCCGACAGTGCAGACTTTACCAACTGTATCTGCATTCAACGATAAAAACTCTTTGACTAACCGCAGCTAACTAACCTAAGCGCTTATAGAGACGTGAATATCCAGGAAGACGCTACACAAGCATGTAAAATGTGTTTTGACACAAGTTCATTGGTAGAAGCTAGGCAAATTAGCCAGACGCTAATGTTTATTGTCATATTTCAAAGACAATATATTCATAAAAATTCCTCTAAAGATGAATATAAACTGTAATTAGCATGCAATTAAGTGTCTGAAAACATTATATTCAGTTCGCATGAATGTAATGTTAATTCCATAATTAGTGTTTTTTTTTAAATATGCTACATTTCTTTTTCAGAAAGGCTGATTCCAATTGCGTTTGTGAGCATGTTAGCGAAGCTGACAATGGGACACATGAATAAGTATAGCGTAATAAATGAATAGCACACAAAAACACCCAATGACAGTTTTTTCCCAGACAACCCCTGACAGGCCAGACTTTACCAACAATATATATATATATTCTTAGTGCTAAAAACTCTTCATCTAACCACAGCTAACTAACCTAAGCACTTATTAAGATGTGATTGTTTAGGAAGTTACTACGCAAGGTGTTTTAGCACAAATTCATTAGTAAAAGCTAGTCAGATTAGCCAGATGCTAATGTTATTGTCGTGTTTTTGCCTGAGAATGCATGGTTTCATCTCAACAAGTATTTCCTGATGTTTCTGATAAGGAAGCAGTCACTTACAGTCTGGATAGAGCGGGATTTTTCAGGAACAGGAGCTCTGGGAGTTGCTGGAGACGGTTTCGGTTGAGACGCCTGAGGCAAGCACAAACACATATGGCTCACAATTAAACCCAGTTTGAAGATTGCTTAGTAATTGTACCTACATGCTATACCTTTTAAAGAAATTTTTCTTTTTGTGCCAGTCTCTTGATAGTTACACAAACTGTAATGTTGCCAGCATTTGTCAACCCTGTTACCAAAATGAGTGCTACTGTAAAGTTATTAAAATTCTAACATTTTCTTAATTTGTGCTAAACCACAAGCCAACAATTGGACTCAAACCAGCTTAATTTAGATATTTTCAACCCTGATGCCCATTCAGCTGAGATGCCTGAGGGGAGCACATATAGACATACGACTCAGGAAACTCAATTTAGGAAAATTATATAAAACATGGATAAAATTAAATGTGCAATTTGCAATGCAATTAATTTGAAAAGTCACAATGATCCCAAAGAAACACTGTTACTATATTAGACTCCAGACACAGTGCTAAATCTTCCATGATTCTTTTGTGAAATCTGGGTTTTTTATTAGGTTACAGGAACATATTAAAAATATATGTAAAAGGGAAAGTGAAGAACCTGAGGGTTAAATGCTTTAAATATTATATTAACCCCACAAATCCTACTGTATCATTTTTGATATGCAACTGCTTAAGTCATCTTAGACTGATATTTATATGCATTTCTATACAGTTATGCCAAAACCTCACTGAATTACATTACAAGCTATCAGAATTTTTTTGTCCATATACATATCAGCATCTGCACCAAATTGCATATTTTTGCTCAGTTTGAGCCTCTGAATAAAGCAGTATTTTTCCTCCTCGAGTATGAGCTCCATATTGTCATATCATACTATATATATGAGCCATAAAAGCCTAATCCATCAAATATGATATACTTTCTAACCGTCCCAATATGCTGTAGCTTTCAAGGAAATAATTTTGTGCCAGTTTCTAATTAGTTACACAAATTGTAGTAAGATATTTTCAACCCTGTTACCCATTCTGATATATGGAGACAGAGATAGAGAGACTTCTGATTTTAGATTTTGTCTAAAGGTTCAATAAACTGTTCCATTTAAAAAAAAAAAAAAAATTCTAAATAAGATATCATATGTCAGGTTTTTTAGGGTTAAAGCCTTTGAAACAAATTACCGTGTTATAGAAATAATTAATATCTCTCTAAACTCACAGTCTGTCCAACTCCTTCAGATCATTGAAGGCTCCTCTGTCAATAGTGACGATCTGGTTATCCATGAGGTGCCTGTATAGATTGATAGAGTGATGCACAGTGAAAGTTAAAAAGAAACCAGCATTCAACACAAAGTGAGTAATAGTGAATGTTTAGAACAACCACACATTCCAACCTCTAACAGCATACAAACTGTAATTAAAATGCAATAAAACTGTGTGCTTGTTAATTGTTGTTTACATGCTAAAATGTGCTCTTGTCTGCTTTCTGGCTATTGTTGTCGCATATATAAATGTGTATTTAAATGTCTAAATCTCTATAGATTACAAAATACAACAAAAATGAGATTGATGTGAAGAAATAAATGAATAAAGCTCACAAAATCCGGAGGTGCTTCAGGCCAGCGAAGTCATCCTTGCCAATATGTGTAAGGTTGTTTGAGTTCAAGTCCCTTTAAAAGCAAGAAGAAAGAGTAATTGGTAGTTAATAGTTATTTATTTTATTTTTTTAAATTGTAATGCATTTCAATTAATATTTAATTATGTCAATGGGTTAATAATTCAATTGCAATTAAAGCCGTTGAAGTGTCTTTATAATGTGCTTACAATTTTGTTACGCTTTCTAAATTTGTACACAAATTACAGTGTTGACTGCACTTGTCAACTCTGTTACCAAAGTTTTTGATATTGTAATGTTATTTAAGAAAAGTACCGAACAAATATTTTCTATATTCTCAAGAATTTATGCTAAACTGCAAGCCAACATTGTACACCAAACTAGCTTATTTTAGATATTTTCAATCCTGTTACCCATTCTGATATTGTATTATATTATATTATTTTATTCATATTTTTAAACTCATTAATATTTAATGTGGGTTGGACAGAGAAGAAATACGATATGGTAAGAGGGAAAAAAATACATTAATGGGTATGAAAAGAGGTGGACAAGGTGAGGCTTAAATAAGTGTAGATTCTTGATAATTCAACTTGCGCATTTTAAAATGAAATGGAACAGCACTGATGAAAGAAAAGTCAGCTTGGAGATCTAATTAATATCTCAATAGTTTGTCCCTGACAGCCATGAGATTAATGTAGACACTTTTTGGACAGCAGCACACATAAATAATAAATAAAACCTTAGAAATGGAAGTAAAATCCATAAAGGCCATAATTTGCGCATGCAAGGGAGGGTTACGTTCATTGTTAAGAGGTGAACACTGACAGACTGCCCCTTTTGTAGTGGAAATATACATTTGCACACACATGCAGACTGGTGTCACCTGGGACATGGGATGTAATGGCACTATTGTGGAAAAGAGCCCAGGTGTGACCAATCAGGGCAGTGAATGAGGTGACTCCTTTAATCCTTTAATTAGTCCAGCATCTGCGGCCAACACTGGCACCATTAATGTGGAAAATTGGACACAAAAGCAGCTTGATCTCTTCATCTGCTATACATCCCTACAGTTTCTTTGAGAGCTTGAAAAAGAAGCTAATGGCTTGTCACAGATATATATATATATATATATATATATATATATATATATATATATATATATATATATATATATATATATATATATATATATAAAACCAGAAGACCTTCATTTCAATCAGCGCAATTGTGTGGAAATAAAGTGTGTGTGTGTATATGTATATTAGTTCATGCATTTACAGTGGTTCGTTATGTGGCCTAAGTAATCTTTAGAAAATATATTAGGAAAATAATAATTAATTTGACAAAAAAGCAATTAACATGTAATTAACATGTTTTTAAACATATTCTTGGCAGAAGTAACCTTCGGGGTGGTTTATTTTAGACTTTTTTTCTCAGGGAAACAAGGTTGAACAGATTTAATTATTTACAACTTTTGTTTACCAGGGCTAATTAACATTGGGTCTTCAAAGTCAAATTTGTTGGTGTTACAGAAAAACAATTTGAAATATTAAGAACCTTTTAAGTAATTTTCATGGTCTGAAGGCAATTTGTTTCAAATATGGAGAAGATCGGAAATTCATCATGGTAGAAAATCTACTCAAAGAGAGTCTTGGGGGAGAATGTAGGGGAAACTTTTTCAAAATGAAAAAATAAAAATGGAACATTTCTTAAAATAATGATATCCAGGAAATTACATCAGTTGGAACCTTTATAGTTAAGTCAAGTCAAGTCACCATTATTTATATAGCACTTTTTACAATGCAGATTGTCTCAAAGCAGCTTTACAGTTTCACACAGCATTGCAGGAAGGCAAGTACATAAAGTCATTGTATTTTCTCAGTATTTACACAAATTTTAGTATTAACTGCATCAAGTTCAACCCCGTTAGCCAAGTTGCTGACCAATAAAAACAACAAGTAACAAGTAATAGATTAATTTAGGCTACATTTTCAACCCTGTTACTTGGAGCTCTATTACCCGTTCTGGCATATACATAAACACAGGGAAGCTGTAATGATGAAAATGTTGGGATGATTCTGGTCAGATGGGTGGAGCAGTAATATTAGCATTCCCCCAGAAAATGATTTTGAGGGGAGCCAATAGTTAATAATCTGTCCAGCGGCCCCAGAAACCCTAGAGACACAGAGTTACCTAAGCCATACTTCAGATTTGGCCTCTTATGAACAGCTAAGTTCATACTCAACATAAATTTTATTTATTGTACTTTATTTTTGTAGAAATCAACATCTAGCCTCAAACTAGTGAAGATCTACTAAATGACAATTAATTTAGCCTACATTTTCAACCCTGCAAGTTGCAACCCTGTTACTCACTCTGGCATACCTTCAGAGTTTGGCCCCAACAATCAGCAGTCCCATATTCACTCTTATGAACATCTTTATGCCTGTTTCCACCACAGGAACTTTCCCCAGGAACTAGGGACTTTCAAAATCTCTTTAAGACGATTCATGTCACTCGGCTGCCATCTTTGAAACACCTCTCCGGCATGCAAGTGCAGCTCCTATCTCTTTGAGTTGGGAAACACATCAAATTCTCCAAAATTGTTCACTAAGCTTACGATTAAATTTCATATTTGAAATCACCAAAGAAATCTGACAACAACTGTATCATTAATGTTGTTTCGTTTGCTCAGATAGCCTTATAAAAAGCTTATTTTTCAGGCTAGATTAGCCAGTGAGCATACGCAGTCCTAAGCGCACGTTTTAAAATGTTGACTGTTTCTATAGCAACCGGGACTTCTAAGGGCAGCTGCAGTGACACGCTGACTTTACCGATTAACGATTGGCTCTTTCATTCAGAAGGCGGGGCTTACTGCGATTGAGCAGCCATATTGAGCGTTGCATTTTTCCCCATTCAAAACTATATGAGTGACACGTCTTTGGTATTCTAGTCACTGGGACTTTGGGCCGGTACTCAGTGTGTTTGCACTGCAGGGACCAGGATCTAAATAAAGTTCGGGGTAAAAATTCGCCCCTCAGAAAGTCCCTGCTGCGAGGTTGTACTTTTTCAAAGGTCAGGAACTTTCGGGGGTGGGACTTGGGCGCTGAACATGCTGTTTGATATAATATTTAATTTCATTGTAATGTCTGTACATTCCCTGAACTACATTCCTGCGGCTATTAATATGTTTAAATGAAAATTAATAGAGGCAGTGGTGCTTCATATCAAATTTTGTTTTATTGTAAATACAGTGAGGAACATTGCAGTAGCCAAGGTGAGCTGACTGACGTTATCAAGTACACTGCTGCTCCATTTGCAGAATTACCCGACTTGCATCGTCCCGTCCTCAGGAGTTCACTTCACACTCCCAAGTCGAACTTGTGAAGTCCGAACTACAGAGAACGAAAGTCCAAAATACTTGGTACTGAGAAACGGCCCTGGACTGGGAGGAGCAGTCGCACACAGTCCTACATCACCAGACTATTTGCCTAATCTTCACTGTACTTTAGCCCGCAATGGAAATGCAGACAGCAACAGGTCTGGAGAAAAAATGTTCCTGGGACAAATTGTTCCAGGTAATTTCGGTGGAAAAGTGGCTTATGTTTATACTAAAATATTTTATTTAATTAATTAGGCATTACTTTTGCAGAAACCAACATCTGGTCCCAAACTAGATAAACTCTACTAAGTGACAAATTAATTTAGGCTACATTTTTAACCCGGTTACTCATTCTGGCATATACCTACAAGTACGCACTTTCAGTGTTCGGCCAATACCAGTCACTTCTGATTCAATCTCTCATGAAGAGCTGAGCTTACACTGAACATATATTTAATTTAGTGATTTATATTTGTAGAGACCAATATCTCTTCCCAAATTAGCTAAGATCTACTACAGTAAATTATTAATTTAGGCTACATGTTCAACCCTGTTACCCATTCTGGCATATACATTAACACAAGGGGAAAGGCTAGGACAATCCTAAGGGCCCTGGTCAGACAGGGGACCAAGCAATTTTCAGCCTTACCCCTGAAACACGATTTCAAGTGGATCCAGAGTCAATAGCCTGTCTAGGAGGTCGATAAGCTCCATCAGCACCTAGACACCTTCAGAGTTCGTTCCCAAACAATCATCCATCCTATACTTAAGATTCAACCTGTTATTTTACACTGAACATACATATAATTTATTGGACTTATTGGACTATTAAGCTCTACTAAGTGACAAATTAATTTAGGCCACATTTTCAACCCTGTTACTCATTCTGGCACATGCACCTACGCACCTTCAGTGTACGACCCCTACCAATCACTTCTGATTCGATCTCTTACGAACAGCTAGGCTTACACTGAACACTTTTACAGAACATTTGAGACACAAGATACCCTTCACCAGATATTTAATATGATGATCTAATCAATCAGTTTACATTTAGTTTCAATTTATTTCATTCAAAAGACAAAAACAGCCTGTACACAGATATCCTGTCCGTTCTCAGCTCTATTATTGGCCAGTGATATCATGTTGAGCCGTTTGAGCACTGCAACCCTCAGCAGCCTTTTGCCCTCCTTCACGACCCCCTGCCTCCCCCCCGGCCAACTCAAATAACGGTGCCTCCGCAGCTCCATTCTTTACCACTGCAGGGGCAAAGCTCAGGGGACGATGGGGGATATTATTTGGCTAGTGCAGTCTCCTTGATAAATGACTCTCTTTGCTGTGCATCCGCTAGGGAATGTCCTCCTCACTATAGAGCTGCTTGCTGTTATCAATATTGCTTTCACTGCTAATTGTTCAACAGGGCTGAACACACTGAACCTCATCTAAATGTCTTTTCATTGTTTATTGCGGCTCTTTCCTGAATTGTTTGTTGGTACTGAAACATCATTCCTGTTGAGGAAAGAGACCTAACCTTAAGGTCTGGTCACATTTAAAGTCGAGGGTGAAATCCAGTCATTTTAAATAGATTCCACGTGATTGGGAATTTTGTTTAAGGGCGTAAGATATCCCTACACAGAATTCGCAATGGGTTCAAGCTGGTCACATGGTTTTGCCCCGATGACCAAAAGAAAGTTGCCTGGTTCGAAACTGACTTCTATGTGAGTTCGGCTTAATGCTTCGCTACACCATTGGCAATAGATGTTGGACCTCGTTTTCCGCAAAATACCGCTGACCACAACTTTAAGCTTAGAATTAGCAATGTCTGATGTAATGAATGGTTCTTTCTTCTGATTTAAATCTTTTTAACGAGTCGGTTTCTGATTCACAAAATAGCCTGAATGATTTATTCATGAATGGGACTGAGTCAGTTCTTCAATTCAACTTTGTGAGTCATATGCCACAAGTCATATGGACTATTTTTATTATAATTTAAGTGAATATTTTACCAAAAAAATGAAAGTTTTGTCATTATTTACTCACCCTGATTGGTGTTCAAAACCTGTATGGTTGCTTTATGAATTGAGACCAAAAACTTCAAAAAAGGAAGTGTAAAAGTAATCCTGCATGTCACGTGACTTATCGTCATGACTCAAATGCCAATGGGGTCCAATGTTACTCACGTCGTGTCACCATATTTAATTTGGGGCTCTGAATATGTGAGTTGATGAATGTTTTGATCTGATTTGCCAATTAACTATTTGTGTTTGTTCTATTCGTCATACAAAGCTATTGTATCACTTCAGAAGACTTGGATTTAACCATGGATTACTTTTCCAATACTTTTTTGAGGTGTACAATATTTGGTCCCCATTGACTTTCATTGTATCTACGTAAACAACTGAGAGATTCTTCAAAAATTTGTGCAGAAGAAAGAAAGTCATACACGTTTGGCACGATATGACAGATTGTACATTTCTGAGTGAACAATTCCTTGAAGTGCACGATTTGAAACATGAGGCACTACTAAATCACACACCAATCCAAGTAAACAAACATATGATACATCTCAGTATGATCTGAAAGTGCGCTCGAGGACGACGATAACCGGAATTACATCTTCTGAATCAATGGACATTATGTCCTGTAGTATCAGTTACATTTGACATCTCTTGAGCCTCACAGAGGATTTGATAGACACGCTCTGAGAGCTCTGACATGAGATACTCAAACCTCTGAGATACACAAACATGCTCATATACAGAGCCAGTGCATAATTTAAAGGCCGACACTGTAAACAAGACCAGAACACAACAGTTGTTGTCTCTGAATAAAACACTACTGACTGTGAACACAAACCTATATCTATCTATCTATCTATCTATCTATCTATCTATCTATCTATCTATCATGTGTAACTGACAAAGTAAATTGTTTTTTGTCAATGTAACACTCTGAACTCGTTCAGCACATCATGCAAATGTTACTGTGTTTGTCGGGATTTTAAACATTGGGCTTAATTTTGCACAAACAAGGTTAGTAAGTGATTTTAATCAAGCTAACACACATAATACTTGGCTAAATACTGTAGCTATATTTTTTAAACAGCTAAATTTAACCGATACCGATAAGCCGATAATTATTTTCATGTTATTGCCACTGTTAATACTATTTTTTGTACTATTCAATATATTTAATTTTTTTTGTTTTGTTTTTTTGTAATTAGTTTGTATTTAAAATTGATTTTTTTTTTATCTTTTTGTCATTTGAGTAGTTTTCTATGTATTCGTATTTAGCTTTATTTTTATTTCAGTTTTAGTATACTTCAACTTCAACTTATTTTCAGTTAGTTGCCAAGTTTTTTTTTTATGTAATATTTACTTTATTTCAGCTTTGTTGTGTTTACAGATCTCATGTATATCCAGTACTTAATCTGTCTGTGTGTGCATAAATATTGTTGTGTAAATAAATGTAAAAAAATAAGTATATATATTTGAAAAAAAGTTTTAAATAAATTTCTATATCATTATATATCACAAAATTATAAAGTACAGTATGAAAAATGGATATTCATTTTTAGTTTAATTAACATAATTTAAATATAACCAAATCAAATAACCAATATTGCTGCCCATCATACTTCCTTTATAAGTCAATTACTAAAAAATAAATAAAAATGTTTTAATAAACTAAGCATCAAATTGAAATTATTCCACAGACTTTAACTTTTTAACTCGGAACATTCCTTAAGTTGCCAGATATAACTTCTGGAGTAAATTAGATCCAAAATATCATTAGATTCAAGCTCATAAAATATATCAGGTTACAGCCAAAAAAGCTGATGAGTGTCAGCCTATGCCGTTCACAAATGCATAATAATGCACATACATTAGTGACGTATAGTGACACATGTGCAATCAGCAGATGATACTCACAGTCGTTCTGTGTTCTTTGGTATATTTCGTGGCACGTTTTTGAAGGCAAGTCCATGGCAGTCCACAGTGGTGCCCGTGCAGGAGCAGTGAGGAGGACACGCTCCAGACTGACCCGCCAGGAGAAGGGCGCTCAACAAACCCCAAATCCACAAACCACAGCTGGGAAGCATCAGTTCAGCGTTCAGACAGCCAGTCCTGACCGGCATCTCCAAACCAAAACCTCTACTGCAGCTGCAAACGCCCAAACATAAACTACAGGACAGGTATCGCTTCTTAAAACACTCAAAATGTGAAAAACAAAGAGTAAAAGTAAAGCTAACAGACCGCAGGTCCCTCAGGAATAACAGCACTTGTTATTTTCTCCACTCCAGGCTGTTTTTTGTCTGGGCTTTGTGCGGTGCTTGTCTTTCTACAGTGGTTCCCCTTCTCTCTCTCTCTCTTTCTTCTTTCTTTCCTCCAGGGTAGAGCTCTGGAAAAAAAAAGACAGACTCGTACAATCTCCCACACGCGTCCTCCCTCATTCACATATAGGAATCATCCATCAAAGGATCTACAAATCACTGCTTCTGACTCCTCCCAGTCAATATTACACCCTCCAACGGTTTCTAACGGTCACACACACACACAGAGTCACAGTAATGGGAGTCCTGCAGATGCCCACGGTCCTGCTCTCTCTCTCTCTCTCTCTCTCTCTCCTCTGGGTAATTACGCTCTCTGGCAGGGGTCTGGAGGAGGACGAGGGAGGAAGAGGAGGCTGTACAAACACAATAACTGAGCATTCATGTGCACACAAGTATGACTTTGCAGAAGTATATATTTAGGGGGAAATTATAGAATGTCTAATTTACAAAAACATCGACAGTAGGCTTTTTTTTAAATAATATTAAAATAATATTTCATAAAATAATTTTGTAAACAGAAAGTCTGTACTAAGCACATACTATAAACTCTTGGTTTAATCATTTATTTGGTGTAACATGGATATTTCTCAGTTCATGCCATAGGCAAATTACCCGATCAAACCATGGAACATGAATATAAACTAGGCTATGCATGCAGAAAAAATTATAAATACATTCAAATTAAAGTATATTAATTACTGATTATAAATTGGCCCAAGTTATGTTTTTAAATTAATAAAATAAATTGATAAATTATACAAATTTTATATATACTGTATGTGTGTATATATAACATTTTTGATTTATATCTATATAATATTTATATTATATATTTAATTAAATCAAATATTTATCCACTATTTAAATTAAAATTTACGATATAAACATCATTATACGTACACACACACGCACACACACATACTGTATATCGAGGAGTGTGTGTGTGTTTAAATTTATTATATATATATTTCATTAAAGCAATATACATTTTTTAAATTTACATTTAAGTTAATATTTACTATATATTATATGTGTGACCCTGGACCACAAAACCAGTCATAAGGGTACATTTTTAATAATAAATAATCTTTCCATTGATGCATGGTTTGTTATGATAGGACAATATTTGGCCGAGATACAACTATTTGAAAATCTGAGGGTGCAAAAAATATATATATATATATATATATATATTGAGAAAATCACCTTTAAAAGCTGTTCAAATGAAGTTCTTAGCAATGCGCATTAATAATCAAAAATTAAGTTTTGATGTATTTACAGTAGGAAATTTACAAAATATCTTCATGGAACATGATCTTTACCTAATATACTAATGATTTTTGGCATTAGAAAAAGAAGATAATTTTGACTCATTCAATGCATTGTTGGCTATTGCTGCAAATATACATGTGCTACTTATGACTGCTTTTGTGCTCCAGGGTCTCACACACACACACACACACACACACACACACACACACACACACACACACACACACACACACACACACACACACACACAGGCTATATATATATAGCCTGTATATATATAACATATATATATAACATTTATACAACAGAGAAGGGTCTTTTAAACTACACTTTTATCGACATTTCAGAGGCTTAGTATCTTATTGCATGGTTTGATAAAAATATAAATCAACATTTTATTCATAAATTTAAGCTGCTAGTTCAGTCAATAGTATTAGACTGGTAATGTTTACTTACAATGAGTAATTCTGTCCAGGCTGGACTATTGCAATCCTCTCTTGGCAGGTCTTCCAGCCAGTTCTATTAAACCTATACAATTAATCCAGGACTCAGCAGCAAGATTAATCTTTAATGAGTCACACCTCTGTTTATCAGTTTGCACTGGCTACCAATAGCTGCTCGCATAACATTCAAGACATTGATGTTTGCCTACAAAACCACGACTGGCTCTGCACCTCTTTACCTAAATTCATTACTTCAGACTCATGTGCCTCCAGAAGCTTGTTCTGCAAGTGAACGTCGCGTTATTGTTCATCCCAAAGAGGCACAACATCACTTTCACTGACTTTTACATTAACTGTTCCCTCCTGGTGGATGACCTGCCCACCTCAATCCCAGACGCTGAGTCCTGAGCCATCTTCAAGAATCAGCTAAAAACACATCTCTTCCATCTTTATTTGACCCTCTAACTCTAGCACTCTCTATTCTAATTATATTCTTATTTTAAAAAATAAAATAAAATAAAAAAACTTCCCTTTTAGTCTATTCATTTACTGCTTGTTTTCTTTAAAAACAAACAAAAATCTAACACTAGCTTTTCTAATCTTTTTGTATTCTATCTGTTTTCTTTTGATTTATTATACAATTAACAAAAGCAAAAAAGACCTCTAACACTAGCTTGCTCTATTCTGTTTTCTTTTTACGTAATAATAATAAAAACAGCCTTGATACGTGTACTGTTAGGCTAACTGAGTCTTGTTATAGCACCTGCATGTCACTGCTCTTCTGTTGAGTTTGATTGCTTCTATTGTCCTCATTTGTAAGTCGCTGTGGATAAAAGAGTCTGCTAAAGGAACAAATGTAAACAGGGCGAATAAGACATTTTTGAAGGCAAAATCTGATTAGTTAATTATGCTGTCCCTTTACAAAACTCTGAATATAAAACCACCTAATTAACATTAACGAGTCAAGTCTTCGACATAGGACGAATTTAGGAAATGTTTAAGTAAGTCAAGTAACAGATAATGAGCAGAACAGGTTGAAACGATGAAAATAGTCCCGATACTTCATCACAAACTGGAGGGATGTCAAAGCGATAACCCTGCATTTGCAGTCCAACTGTAAGTATAGGCGAATCTCTGCCAACGGACACAGGAAATATATATATATATATATATATATATGTGTGTGTGTGTGTGTGTGTGTGTTTTAATGACTTACAGTACAGTTGTGATTATTAAATCAGCGCGGCTGCCAATAGAAGTCAACGAGCGCGGAGGGATATCAGCTGTGCGGCAGCGGCCTCTAGTGGACATCCGCGCAAACTGACCATCAGTCAGCATGCGTTACAGATCAACGAGAAGCAGGTCAGCTGGTCAAAGTTTTATTAAACAAAAAAAGCAGATCAAGTACAAATACAAATGTTTCACATATCAAATACAAAAATGTTTTTTTTAAACTCCAGTTTTAATTGCTGTAACATAAAAAAGGAAAATATAAAACTTTTAATTTGAAAACAAAATCAATGATTTCCCCAATCTTTTCCAACAGATAACATCCCCAGTCTCCACACACACACACAGTTACATAAAACATCCCAATTATTGCTAATTACACATAGCACCCATATCTAAACTTGAAAAAAAAAAAAAATCAATTTAGCTCTTCTTCTTTCCTTAAACACTTCAGTAAATCGCTGATTATTGTGAAAATGTATTTCAATTTGTGAATTGTAAAAATCCACCATCGGCATGCAAAACTAAACTTGAAAGCTTGCATGCTTATTTATTGGTGTTAAAGATGTTTTAATATTTCCACCCACCCCTTTTTCAACATTGCAGGCTTAAAATATAGATTTACAAAGGCTACATTTGAGTTAATGCATTAAAATGGGAGAAAAAAAAAATAGGAAAAAGCAATTCATCAGTCGAGGGAACGTGCATCTGGAGAGCACACACATCTGAAAGAGCTATATATGTGAAGACAATGAAAGGAAGTGACTTCACAGCGCTCTCCAGGAACATGAAAAACACACTCTGCTTTGAGGAATAAGACAGGAGACGTTCGGGATCAAAGCCAAACCAGCACCTTTCACAACATCCTTTAATACCCACTCGAGTTCACACAAACACTTACATCTCGACCTCTGCACCTTCATCCATCACCCGTAACATACCAAAACCTTCGAAACACCCCGACACGCACCCAAAACCCTTCAAAATAACACAGAGCAGCGTTTAATACAAAAACACGGCTGCTTTGTGCACTTCTCAATATGTAAACACAAAATTATCGTACACTGAAATGAATTTTCATACAAAAATACAGGAACCTATTTGACTTTAGTGGTTAAATTACATGGAAACTTTAGTCGGCTGATGATTTGGGCCTGAAAAGCAACATCAAGTTTTGAAAAAAAATTATAATAATAACAAAAAAAATCACATTTGTCTTGTTCTGGTCACAAAACACCATATTTCGATTGTCCATAGTGTTAAGACAATATCTATATATATATATATATATGTAAACAAACGCCAGTTTATATTCTCACAGATTCTCTCTAAATGACAGTAATACACTTTTGTAAGTAAATGTTGTCTATCGTTCCCTTAAAATCTGATTACAGCATGAATTGAGTGATTAATGTGAGATACGTACGGCCCAGATATCAGCACACGCTTCCACACACGCAAATATATTTATACATATATACACTGGCAATACGAATGAGCTGTTAATCTTATCGTGGGTCAGGCTAAAAGGCCCAGTGTAGCTGACAAGTGGTTTACCCATTAAACCTGATGTAACAGTTTAAAACCATACAGCGAATTAAAAAAAACTTAAAATTCACATTAAACGAAAATTAGTCTCAACATTTAGTATGTTAAAACAGCACAGAATATAAAGAAATAAATAATTAAAATAAAATAAAAAACTATCTCCTCTGGTCGTCTTCTATTCGGGCAGCTTTCACAGTACAGACAAAGACACGCCGCGCTGGAACATAAACAGAGATTTATGCACTGAGCCTTGGTCAACAAGTTCAAACCAATTCACACTTTTGAAATAAAAAACAAAAATAAAACAAGTAAATATTATCACACTTTAATAAAACTAGACATAATAAAACCAAAGCAAAACAAAAACAGAAATGAAAAAAAAAAATAATAATTTAAACTACAAAAAAAAGAAGAAATCCAAACAAAAACATCATACTAAAAGCAAAACAAAAAACAAATCAAATAAATAAAAGAAAATTAAAAAGAAAAAAAAAAAAACATCAAAAAAACTAAGCAAAACAAATTAAAACAAAAATAAGCAAATGCAAAAAAATAAAATAAAATAAAAAGCAAAAAAACAAAGCAAAATACATTAAAACAATACAAAAAAAAACAAAAGCAAAGCAAAACAAATGAAGACAAAGTAAAATACAAAACAACAAAGCAAAGGAAAAGAAACAGCTAAGACGAAAGCCAATCAAAAGAAAAGAGTGAATATGAGAAGCTGATGCCATGCACTCAGTGTGTAGGTCGTGATGGTTAAACTGCTGCTGACCTGATGCTGTTCAGCTCGCCGGATCACAGCTGATGTTCTCCTTCCCCGGAGGAGACACGTGCCGCCCCCTCCTGTCTGCGCCCGGCTGACTCCCCAAAACCTTCTTCTGCAGTCAAACACAGCAGCGCTCACTACACACTCGCTCAAGCACTGGACGTTCCCATCTGGTTACTTTTGGGAACCAAATAAGAACATTCCCCGCAGGTTATTTTTCTAATAACCTAAAGAGAACCTCCCCAGAACGTTCCCTGCAGGTTATTTTTAGGTTTAATTTTATAACCTAGAGCTGTGGTTCTCAAACTGGGGTGCGCCAACAAACGGCATGCTGCAAACACTCGTTTATTGAATAATTACTTATAATTAATATATATTCAAGAGTAAATACTGTGATTTCAGAGAGATTTGGCACATCTAATTGAAGAGAACATGACATTAACCGAGAAGTTTGTGTTTACGGACAAAAAGAGAGAACACCTTCATTAATTCAGTGGGAAGAAATTAATGTAATGTTATCCTGGATAAAGTCAAATAAATGTTACTCGTTTTTAATGTCTGTAAAAATAAAATACACATTTTCAAAACCAGATGTTTAGTTGAAGTCGCTGTTAATTGGTGCTTAAGAGATGTAATATCTGGGATATTATATGGTACGTGGTAGTTATAATAAAGAAATATTACATATTAATGGATTATTCAATCTCATTTAATGCTCCTTATGATGGTTAAATGTGCTCTGATTAACTTTAATAATTAAACAGTTTAAATCAAGGTTTGTAGTACTGATTATTGAGGTCCTTGCCACTGACGCGGGGTGCTGCTGGGTGATTACTGACCTACAGCAGCGCTGTCGGAGTAAAGGAGAACGTTCTGAGAACCTTCTGGGAACGTAAATGGAATGTTCTCTTTAGGTTAGGAGAACGTTCCGGGAACCTTTAGAGAACGTTCTATTTACGTTAAGAAAACTTTCCTGGTTAACCAAAAGGGAACGTTCTTGGAAACAAAAAGTCATTAGCTGGTTGTTAACTGTTAGAGTGTGTTTTCACAGCACAGCTGTTATTTATCTGGCAGCAGACTGATGGCTGAACTAAAGAGACACCGTCATCACCTCTAATAACTTCTGTGAATGTCATGGATGCGGTTTGATTAAAGAGAGATCTGACCTTGATGAGTCCGCCGAAGGAGCGCGAGCGCGCGTGTTTTTTACTGGTGGGAGTCGTGTTCTCGCTCACAGGAGTGCCGGGACTCGACTGCTTGCCGAGCTGAAACCACACAAATCACATACGACAATTACAGAATGAAAGTGCCACACTTCTTAATACATTCATTTAATTTATTAAATGAATCACAAAAGAAATATAGCGAAAACGCACACTAATATTTAAAAAGAGATCTGCTGCCTTTAGTGTCATTTTAATGTGATAATAATGCTCACTGCAATAATCTCAACAGCAACTTATGAATAAATTACTCTAATTATAGCTAAAATAGCATGTAGTACATTATTGTGGCGTCAATAATAATACTAATAATTCTATACTGCTACTAATATTATATATATATATATATACATACATATATATATATATATATATATATATTATATATATATACATACATACATATATACACACACACACACACATATCACAGGAGTGTCATTAATAGTAAGAGGATGATTTTTTATTTTCAATAATGACAAAATAATAATATGGAAAAGTAAAGCTAACAAAATTGTAAAAAATAACACTAATATATAATAATAATAAACTAAACTATTGGTGAAAATGTAAAAAACAACATCAGTGGTCTCCTGCTATTAATAATAATAATAACAACAGGATTGATGTTTAGACAGACTGAACTGATGCGGTGTGCTCTCACCTGTCGGATGAGTTTTTTCTTCTTGGCGGAGTTCGGCATGTGATCGGTGACGTGTCGATAGAGCTCTCGGAGCGCCTCTTCTGTGTGACCGTCCGAGTCCAAGCGCACTCGCACTCCGCTCCTCTTACACGCAGACGCGAACGGAGAGCCGTCGACCGACAGCAGCTCCAGATCATCCTGACAGCACACGAGAGATTAGCTCAACGACAACTCAGTCAATGAAGAATGAGCTGCAACGCCACGAACCTTGGAGTGAATCATTTTGGTGTTCGCGAACTGAAGTCTGGCGTGTTCCCTCAGATACGCCGGCGCCTTCGCAAAAGAGGAAACAGATCTGACTTGCAATGTTTCCTTGGAAAATAACTGAAATGTGTTTAAGCTGAAGTACTAAAACTAAACAAAATACTGCTGAAATAAAAACAAAGGTAAATACAAATAAAACAACATAAAAATGACAAAAGCACATACTAAAATTATTCAAACTAAAGCTGAAATAAAAATAAATTCAAGTTAAACTGATTTTTTTCTTCTTTTTTTTTTACTCATAAAAATTACAAAAAGCAAAATTAGAAATGTTTCTTCGGCAAATAACTGAAATAAATAACACTGAAGTTGAAGTACTAAAATTACTAAACCAAAAATAAAAATAAAGCTAAACATAAATATTAGAAAAATGTCAAAAGCACATAAAACTACAAATGTTTTCTTGGGAAGTAATTGAAAAAATATGTTTAAGTACTTTTTAAGTATTATATATATATATATATATATATATATATATATATATATATATATATATATATATATATATATATATATATATATGTATATACAAAATTTGAAAAATGTTTTAAGTTGAACTACTAACATTACTGAAATTAAATCTCAATTAAAAACAAATAATAATAATAATAAAGATATTTAAAATTGTTATAAATATTTGTGTGTATATATGATAAAATGAAAACTGAAAATACAGAAATGAAGGCTAATTCAATAATATATTAATAAATACTATATATATACTAAAAGAACACAGTGTCATGTTACTAGGATGTTATTTTCCGTCCCATCAGTTATGTGAAAATAAAAAAGCAGCATTTGTAGAAGGTGAGGTGGGAAAATTACCCGGAAGATCTTCTGGGAGTGTTTGATGAGAAACGCCATGCCGCTGTTGAGTTTCTTCAGGTTCTCCTGAAGGTCACTGGCATTCATCTGAAGAAAGCAGCACATCACACATGACGCCTGAACCAGGGGCAACTAACTAAAACCATTAAAATACACATGATTTTCATGTTCCTTTAGGGATGCACCAAAGCCAAAAATAGCAAAAAAAGCTCTTTTGGTGTTTGGCCAAATAAGCGAAAAAGACCAAATAAATGGTAGTAAACCGTGACGTGACGCACACTAATGTAGCAAACGTGTCAGCAGTGTGGAAGTATTTAAAACTGTCCGAGAAAGACACAGAAACATTACAAGCACCGACAGCGAGAGACTGTTTAGTGCTGCATCTCATGTCTCCGATGAGAAGAGGAAGGGTGGTTGTTGCTGGTCACTCTATGATGATTGAAATCGTCAAATGGCCTCAAACAATGAAATAAACTGCAGAGCGTTATGTTTTCTAATACAGGCATGAATTGCATGTATTCTGACAGAGCTGCACAAGGGTTCAAAGCGCGAGGAAAACCTGCGCTGAAACTGTGTTACTCGTCAGTTTCTCAGTAACATTTTTATGAATTTTTAAAATAAAATAAAAAGACAATAATAATTACAACAGCTCTATTAATACATTCATTAGAACGCAGTGTTCAAATTGGGATCTGTAATATTTTCTAATGTTTTAAAACAAAGTCTCTTCTCCTCAGCAAGGCTGCATTTATCTGTACAGTAAAAAAATAAATACATTACTGATTCAAGAAGGGGGTCTCAAAAATGGCCAAAAAATATTATTTTACTAACTTATTAATTTTAAGTTAAATTGTGCTTTGTTGGTATAATGTCTCCTAGAATGTTAAAAATGTTCTGTGTAAAGTAAAAATTTTAAAATTGTTTTGTAATTGATTGTTTTCTTTGAAAAGCTATAGACAAAACAGTAAAAAGCACATTTTGGCTATTTATTTTATGCAATGGTGAATAAAACTGGCAAAATGCATGGGGGAAAAAACCCCTGCAAAAAAAACGTGTTCGGTCTTTGGCCCAGTGTTTCATTTTGTTCGGCTTCAGTCAAGAAAATAACTAAAACTAGAATGTACATTTCCTGAAGAAAATGTGAGTGGTGCTTGCAGTGGCAAAACTCAGCACTCGGTTGCTAGGTCGGCATTGAGTGTTTTCCACGGCACTGCTAGGCAGTTGCTAGGGCACTCTGGGTGGTTGCTAGGGTACCCAGGGTGGTTGCTAGGTTGCTGCTATGCGGTTGCTAGGGTAATCAGGGTGGTTGCTAAGGTGTTGCTATGTGGTTGCTAGGGTACTCAGGTTGGTTGCTAGGGTATCCAGGATGAAAATCGAAAAACAAAACCTATTAGTAAAAACAATACTATTATCTGAAAGACACAAAAAGGTCTAATAATGCAAAAAGAAAGAAGCGAATGGCGTACGTTCTTGGGCCAGATGACGTGCGGGGCGAACATGAGCGCGAGGTTGTGCGCGGACATCTTGTTCTTGTCCTGCTGTTTGGCAGTGTGGTAGAGCAGGTCCAGCAGCAGCTTGAGCAGGGTTCGGTTGGCGGTGGGCAGCAGCATCAGCAGCAGCTGCAGCGCCTCGATCTGACGCTCCTTATCCGGCAGACTCGTCTTGTTGCCCTGGTCGTCGAACAGGCTCAGCTCTGCGCAGACAGACCGATCGTGAGAGGCGGTGTTAATTTGTGCCAACAACATTTTTTTCACCAACATGAGACGATAACAAAAGAAAAACTCGTTTTGAATGACAAAAACTATGACGAAAATCTATTGACATTTTCCTCAACGAATAAAAACGAGTCGATTCTGCTGCGTAGAAGGTTAGATGCATACATTTAAATACATTATAACTATATCATAGCCTACTGATGCATCAGGTGGGACATTACCTAACATATACTTGCTGTACGTCTCACAAAACATTCAAAATTGTCAATATCGGGGAGTAAGAGAAGAGCAGACATATGCATAAATTTGACGATGCAAAAGAGAACTCAATTCGGTCCGAAGCAGTGCCTCTCACACAGCACACGAGTGCACTTTTGCGTCTCATGAAGGGAGAAATACACACTAAATAAGGTTGAATAGTCCGTTTTTTACAGTTACGTCTGATGTGAACGTAAACAATTGGGAGAATTTCGGACGCGTGTCAGTGCATTGCATCTGTGCATTCGGTTTTAAAGGGACAGCAGCCTAATTTAGTCAAGTATTTAATTAATCAAGTATTAAAATAAAGACAGAAAATCACTCGCTGCTCTTGACTGAATCACTTTAGTAGCCATGATAAAGATTCATCTAAATTTATGTAAATAAATATGCCTGCTTGAAAGAATGAAGAATGTGTTATAAATACGCATTTCATTGAGTAGAAGACCATGTGCTTGTTTCTTTATGAGAAGGGGTTTCATTTCACTTTAATATAAAGGCATGTTGCGTTACAGCAGTTAAACCTGTGTCTATCATGATAAATGTCTAGTTTTTCTAACAGCTTGCGCCAGCGCAAACCGTCTTTTGGCGTTAAAATAGTACGATCAGGTTTTACTAAAGACGCACAGTGACGAATTAGCGCTGAAAAGGCGTGGACACAGTTATTTTTGCACCTGATGTTACTGAATATGCATTAGTAGGAGTTTCCCTTTCAGACGCAAAATTTATGGGAGGAGAGTATTCAAATGAATCACGCGACGCATTTTACTAACGTTCGCGCTCGTCAAATTACTGGTATTTGCGGCATTATTTAACGGCCAAAATAAGCATGTTTTAAACTATTTTGCACTTGGAATAGCTGCAGTTTGTTGCTAGGAGAGGCACCGCAGAGAACAGAGAGCGCGTGGTAGAAGGAGAGGATTCTTCTCCACACATTAATTTATTTGGAAAGCAAGAAGAACACATCGTTTGCCAAGCCATGTTATTTTTAATTTGCTTCAGGAAATAAAAGACGACTTTGAACCCTCAACTAGGGGTCACGCAATACCAGCTCTATCGAAATTTCTAGCAAACCTTCATTTTTTTTAGCCTCCGGTTCTTTTCAACGTACTGTGGCTTCTTTATTTGCGACTACGCTAATTTGCGCTCTGCTTGGGTTATTGCGTTAGTCGATATGTAAATTAGATGTTGCGTCTGTGTTCTTTAATTTGCATGTTGTCAGTAAATCACACGCAGAAATTTCCACACCCATCGGCGCTGTTTTGGAATTGCGCTCTCGCGTTAATTTGCCCTGTTTAGTTAAGTGCAGATTAAGATTTAACTAGGCTAAAACGAATCAGATGACTAAAACTAAATGGAATTTTAGTCAAAAGCCTACGACTAAATCAAAATTCGGTGTCAAAATGAACAGTGGTGAGGTGTGACTGATCTGCCAGACCTGTGATCTTCAGGTGAGCGTGCAGGTGCCGCTGGGTCAGCAGGGGCTCGGGCAGCTCCCCCAGGAAGCTCTTGAGGAGCGTGGCAACATCGTTGGGATGGAAGTCACCGAGGGAGAAGTCGATGTCGGCGCCGCTGTTGAGCTGCTCTCTCAGCGTCTGCTGTCTCAGACTGTTCCCAGGAACCCGAAACAGACCCTCCACATGCAGATCTGCACCACAACAACCAGCTCTTTACTTTGTTATTCATTCAACTAAGGCAAAATATAGTTGAATACTAAATACAAAAGACACCGTCTCACTGCCAGCAAAATCCAGTCATTTCAATAGAAATCCAGACAATCAGGAAATTTGATATTTGATTTGATCACAATACTGTCAAAAACAACGACAGTAATAAGCATTTTTTTTTTAAAAAATAAATCACGTGCATAAATAGCAATTATAATAAATAATATTAAATCTCACTACTTAAAATTTTTAAAAATACAAGTTAATAGAAATTATTTGTTTTAAACAAACAAAAAGATATGGATTTAATAAAACATGATTCCCATTAAGAAACATCAAATAAAAAAAAAAACATCATTGATATTTATTAACTTATTATACATTACTTCCACACATCAACAATTTCAGTGCTCAGGTGTCAGATTTATAACTTCTAAGAGCTGGCAAATATTGACCTTACACTGAAAAAACTATAAGACTGTGTAAACAGAAAAATTTGAGGTAATAATACACAAACTATTTTTAATTTGATTCACCATAAATCATTACAGTCAGATGTAACTGTAAATACTTTTGAGCTAGCTATTTGTTGTAAATTGAACAGACCAAAATACTTTAAGTTAACTCAACATAATATTTTAAGTTAACTCAACATTCAACAAACTGACGCTATTTCCGTCAGACGTCTACAGAAGCGTTTAGATGATGGTTTTTGTTGTTGTTTGACACTACCATGATGGAGATCAGTGTTTGCTTTAGTTGGGCTCTTGACCCTTGACTTTTTAACATTAACGTTTCTTTGGCTGCTGTAACAATGTGTCAAAAAAGAGCCAAGGTAAAATATGTAGTATTGTTGATTATGTTTTGCTAATGACGTAATCATCATTAAACACCAGGTTCAGTGATTTGATCCAGAGTCTCTTCTCTAACCAAAACAATGTTACGCTGTTATAACTCACTTTTGTGGAGGTACACGATGAGTTGATATATCTGGGCTATTCCTTCCTCCATAAGAGGCATGCCAAACACAACACCTTTGTCTGGAAAACAAAACAAAAAAGACATAAACCAGTTAACAATTAAACATATTTTCAATAATAATGCGTTTAATGCAGAATTTCTTTATCAAATGTAATCAATTTGATGCCATTGCATTTAGCTTTCTAAAGACTATATTAGTTTATAACAAACACATTTTTCATATATATTTGCAAATAATAAATTTGAACTCACTGTCAGTTTAATCTAATTTGAGTTCATTACAATTACAGAAGGATTTAGTGGAATAAATAAAAAAAAAACAATGAAATTATTAAATGCACCATGAAATATTGCAATAAATACATTTTGTAAAATGTAACTTGAAATATGTCTTGAAAATAACACTTTTATATATATATATATATATATATATATATATACCTTGAAGTAAAATGTAGCAGACAACATTAAACAAATATATTATATTAAAAAATAGAAATACTTATTATATATAAAAAGTATATTATGAAATAATATTCATGTAAAAGGCCTAGTTTTATATAATAAAGCATATTTCACATTGTTTTTCATTTGAAGGCACACTACTGTTCAAAAGTTTGGAGTGAGTAAGGTTTTTTTGTTTTTAAAAGGATGTCCCTTCTGTTCGCAAAGGCTACATTAATACGATAAAAAATACAGTAAAAATTGTGAAATATTATACTGTTTTCTATGTGAATATCTGCTAAACTGTAATTTATTCCTGTGATCAAAGCATCATTACTCCAGTCTTCAGTGTCACATGATCCTTCAGAAATCATTGCTGACTTGCTGCTATAGAAACATTTCTGATTATTATTCCTGTTATCAATGTTAAAAACAGTTGTGCTGCTTCATATTTTTGCAGAAACCTTGATACATTGTTCTTTCATGATTCACTGATGAACAGAAAGTTCAAAAGAACAGCATTTCTTTGAAATAGTAATCTTCTGTCATTTATTTTATATTTACAACCAAATCCATTCTATATCAGTGTCTTCATTTCATTGGGAACCAAACACTGTTAGTCACACAAAGCAACCAATCAGGTCCTGATTTCCATTACTGTTGTCTGTGAATCTAGAGCGGCCAGTCGATAGCGAAACCCTACGGCAGGAAACTAACTTGAATAGCAATCGGTGAACTTCAGAGAACTTCCCAAAACAGACGACGTAATTCTCAAACTGAAGGTTATTCAATCGTTTCTGTCAATAGCGTCTGCAATCTTCCCACAGAAGAATCACCGGTGCCTTCACAAGCTCAAAGGCATATCGACAACAGGCCGGTTGTAAATTAGTAGGAAGCATGCAGAAGAATTAATGCCCACTGCAGGATGAAACAGAAACAGAATACACAGTCAATGGAAAATGACTATAATTTCCAAAAAGCAGTTCTGACCTTTGCGTTTGAGGAAGTTGAACGAGCGGAAGAAGCCTCCGGCCGCAGTGCTGTTGGGCGTCTTGGGCACCTCATCGAGTAACTGTGAGAATTCGGCCCCCGGGAGGTCGATGAGCCGCGTGATGTTACTCAGCACCAGCTCGGTGAAGGCCTCGGGCCGCTCGTGACGCAGCTTCTCCACGAAGAAGTCAGGGTTGAAGATGATGGGCGGCCGGCTGTCACCACTGCTGCCCATTTCTGAGTCCTGACTGATCACAACATTGCACACCGTGCCCCTACGAACACAGATATCATGGCATCACGCTGTTTTTATTGTTTATCTACCAATCAAATTCTTCAACAAAAACATTAAACATGTCATTTAAACACACCATGACTCATACATCTATGATGAGAACTTTTTCATTTTTTGAATAAAAATTATTTTTTGAAGTAAAAATGTCAGGGCGACACAACTGTACTTTCATCACAGTAAAGAAAAATAATTAAAAGAATTAAAATCATGAAGTAATTTTGCATAATCTTTTCTTAACGAATATATATTTAAACAAAACTGTTTCACTTTTCGATTAATATAACTTATCATGTGGTGAAACCATCATGCAAAAACAAAACAGGAAATGTGAATCTGAGGCAATAAATCTCTTAAAATATCCAATAATTCAAGTCAAGGTTAGTTCAGGTTTAAAATGTCATGTGGTGCGACTCAAAAACATAATGTTTATTAATTAATAATAGGCTAATTTAAAGTATATTTGTGGAAGAAGAAAAAACCTTTTCAAACATTTAAAAATATTTATTTTTATTGATGGTTACACCACATGACATCAAACATTTTTATACCATATATACGTAATGGTATACATTTCTTACACCATATACGTGTGCGTTTAAAACTAGAATTTTCCTTTTCTTTTGAGGGCCATAAATAGTATATTTATGCATTTATTGTCATTTTATCCAGCAAAGACAGTTGGAAGCCTTGAATGAAATAATACAATTACAGACTAGATTATATAAAATAAATGGGGCATATTTTTGCAAACTCATTTAAAATATTCAGCTGTCAACTTAATAAAAAAACAGACATTTCCCAGATAATATTTTAATAAGCCGCTTTGTTTTCAGTGCAGTTCTACAAGAATTTGGCAGAACATGTTAAATCAATAAATATATAATGAAATTATTCATGGAATAAATAAAGTACAATGAAATACATGCAGAAATAAATAATAAAACGGTATACTAGATTTATAGTGGATACTAGTATACTACATTAATAACCTGGCATTTGTATTTAAAACTGATTTTTCCTGTTCTTTTAAAGGCCAAAAACTGTAAATGAACATACAAATTGTCATTTTTATCAAACAAAGACAGTGACGGAAGCTTTGAATGAAGAAAAGTGTGCTTAAAACCGTACTCTGAGCAAGTACAGGACAGAAATGATTATGAATTATAATGTACACTGAAAATTTCAAAACATCAAAGAATGAAACAATCCGATAATTGGTAATACCAAGGATTACCATGGTAAAACGCGTTGAAAACATGTCACTTGGTTTCACTCTTATTTTGATGGCACTGAAGTACAGAACTGATATTTATCGTGTACTGAAAGATTCACTCATTCATTTCACCAATGATTTTACATGGTTTTTCTACGGTTCTCTAAAGAATAATAAGTATTACTATGGTACTGCGTGTTTATGCCCATTCAAAGTTACCACAATGTTTCTACCTCTCTGCTTCCACCCAACGACGTCTTTGCAGTTATTCAAAAGTGTAAATATTTTACTGTATTTTCAGACTATACGTGTTTGACTAACATTTTTGTAAATACATATTCGTTACCTTCTGTCTCGATTATTTACATCGGTGTCTTTCTCTGCGGCCATCTTTCATCTTCCGTTTGAATCCGCCGCTGCTGAGGCGTTAACCGCTGCTTAATCATGATTGGACAGTCAAGAAAAAGTGGGAGGGGCTACAGAGCCAGGCGGGTTTGCTGAGTCCTGATTGGTTTATTCAAATGTTTCAGAGATACACAGATCTGGGAACAGCCGTGAGGTAAAATACGTCGAGGTTGATTATATATAAATATATATATAAAGAGACACTTTAATATTAATTTGCATTTAGATATTAGTATTTATTTTAGTTTTATTATTGCTAAAGTGTTGAATGTTGTCTATATTTAGAAAGTAACCTTAATAACAGTAATGGCAAAATAAATATTAATCTAGCTCATTGTGCTATAATGAACATGAATTTACTGCTTTATATGAGACATTTATCTTTCTATAAAAGGATTCAAAGTCTACAGACTGAATTAAAGTCAGGTGTGAAGTATGATTTTGCTTTTTTGAACATTTATAGAAAGGCAATCAACACTTTTGTGCATAGCAATCATGAATTTATTTGTTAAAATAAAAAAAACAATAAATAAAATAAAATTGAAAAGTTTGACCAAGCTTAAACATCTTAGCAAACACATGGAAAATCCACATGGAATATGCGCCATCTACTCAAAATGTTATGGTAGTCTATAAATAATATTTAACCAAATTCATATAGATATAGATATATATACATACAACTGCTGTTTTAAATATGCTGCAAAAATGATGTTTTAAAAGTAGTCAAATGCAATGTTTGTGTTCAAAGGTCTTATCATAAATATACTACATGAACTGAAATCAATAAAAAAGAAAAGGATAAATAAATATAAATGTATTTATTAGGGAGAATGTAAAACATCATTAGTGCGAATCTACCAAAAACTATTCCACTTTTGCATAGTTCGTTACATCAAATTCTGTCGATTCCATAATCTTTCCCATCACTGATACTGATTGTAAATTGTTGTGCATATGCATATATTTCAAAGTAGTGTGTTACAACATAATCTAAATAAATTACATCTGACGTGAATAATGTTTGTAGTTACAGGATTTTCACACATTTCTTTCTGTGAGAAACATAATAGTGATATAAGCTGTTTGTGCAAAACTGAAAGAATCTCATTTTTAAGAGCCTTTTTTGTTGTTGAATTGGCTTAAAATATCTCTTCACATTATATTAAACGGAACAAAACAAACAATGCAAAGACAGTGGCATACAACAGCTGATCTTCAAAGACATCATTTCATCCTCAGGGTGTAAAATAACATGGCATGCTCACGTTGCACCTGTTCAGGTGTTCACTGTAAGTGCAAGATGGAGGAAGTCAGGCAGACGCCACAACAGATCAAACACTGTTGCTGTTCTGAAAAATGTTCCAAAGATCGTCATGCAGAGCTAAATTACGTGATCCAACATCTGCATGGACTCCATGATGGCCTCGTCCTGAACAAAAATATTTGGTAAAAAAAACAATAAAGAACATATTAAAGGAATAGTTCATGCAAAAATGGAAATCTGCTTAACATTTACTCATGTAGATGAGTTATCAGATAGCAGTACATCACTTGCTCCTCTGCAGTGAATGGGTGCCGTCAGAATGAGAGTCCAAACAGCATCACAGTGTTTGTTTAAAGCATGTTTTTGGACTGTTTTTGCTTGGAAACAGTTCTTGATCTGTGCATATTTCTCTCCTGATTCTGACAGTATGACTCTTCATTGGAGGAAACTTTGTTATTGTATTTTGTCCAGAAGCGACAAAGTTTGAAGTTAAGAACATAGTGATGGATTTGTTTCTTACAAACGCACAGCTTTTCTCTTCACAAGACATTAATTGGTGGACTGGAGTGGTGTGGATTACTTGTGGATTACTGTGGTGTTTTTATCATCTGTTTGGACTCTCATTCTGACGGCACCCATTCACTGCAGAGCATCCATTGCTGAGACACTGATGCAATGCTACATTTCTCCAAATCTGATGAAGAAACAAACTCGTCTACATCTTGGATGGCCTGAGGGTACATTTTCAGCAATTTTTTTCATTTTTGGTTAACTATTCCTTTGAATATCATAATGTAGACATTACTCCTAATTAATTTTACTTATGTTTGGAGTGTTAATTTTGGACTCTGGATACACCTTAGTTGTGTCTTGTAATGAGTAAGGAGTAATCACACTCACATTCTAAAAACAAAAGATTTTTACTTAATACCAAAAGCATAAAAAACTATAGAAATCAGTATCAGTAATTAGTTTTTGTGTCGTCCTTATACCTTTTGACACGACTCCAGGAACTCATCCATTGTGACGATACCATCATTATTGCGATCCATTTTCTGAGTGCAAACAGATAAACAATCAATAAATGAAAAATCTGACACCTAGTATTGTGCCAGAAACATGGCACAATACTAGGTGATAATAATAATTAGAATAAATATCAGTTTTATGTTTGTTTGTTTTTTCTTCTGCTTTACCAAGGCTGCATTTAATTGATCAAAAATACAATAAAAACAGTAATATTATGAAATATTTTTACGATTTAAAATAACTCTTTTCCATTTGAATATATTGTAAAATGCAATTTATTCCTGTGAAGCAAAGCTGAATTTTCAGCATCATTACTCCAGTCTTCAGGGTCACGTGATCCTTCAGACATCAGTCTGATATGCTGATGAAAGAGACAGAGACGGTAAAAAAAGACAGCTTTCTTGAAGGTACCTGGAAGAAACTTTCAACATGTTCTCTAGGTGCGCTGTCCTTCATACACGGATGCGTATACTTCCCCATCATATCATAAATAGACTTCATAATATCATTCATCTCCTAAAACAGACAGGATAATTGAACAAATACAGTAACGGATTCACATAAATGACCAGTTTATGCACCAGAATAAATCTTAAAATGCACATTTTAGTGTGACAATAGTCTATACATCTGCGATACTGTACCTCTTTAGTGATGCAGCCATCTTTATTAAGATCATACAAACTAAAGGCCCAGGACAGTCTATCGGTGACGGTACCACGCAAGATGATTGACAGGCCAACCACAAAATCCTGAAGCCGATGAGAAATCAGAGACCAGTTAGTGTAAAACACAGTACCATTTTAATATGCAACAGCGAATCATCTATTGATTTGTCTATAACATCAATTTTTTGTGAAAATAAAAATAAATAAGAAATAACCTCATTGCTAATGTAGAACAAAACACATTGACTTTAAGATGCACATTTTGCATATTAATGTATATTACTATATGCTTTGGTATATGCAAATATATTATATGCAAATGGTATATGAATTATACTTGTTCATATAAAGTATATGAATAAACAGCAAACTGACCTCAAAAGTTACTGCTCCATTTTTGTGTCTGTCAAAAGCCTCAAACAGGAAATGTGCATATGCGCTAGAATCTTCAAACGAAATAAAAATAAAAAAAAACACAGAAGGGTTTATAAAGGCCTCTTTAAATTCAATTAATTAAAAGGTTGGAACTGATTTAATTAGCTTCATGAATTAATTCACTCACCTCCATGAGGAAAAAAGTGAGAGTAGATTAATTTAAAAGTCTCTTCATTTACTAATCCAGAGGGACATTCCTACAGCGCATAAAAATACTCATAAACAAAATTACAGCATATTGAACAATATTTCAGTATTGAATATATTTAATAACAATGAAATGATTTGAGAAAATAATTGTAAAAAGGGACAGAGCCCTGTAATATGTATCCAACACACAACGAAGAAAACTTCGTAAGCGTAACCTAGCCATGAAAACGCAACCCGATTTCATGAGAAAACGTATTTTACGAGAAAACGAATATTTTACAAAATTGCAATTTCGTACAAATTCATTCGATGTGATTTGTTGGGAAACGAATTATAGTGTGGGACTAAGCTGGTCGTACAAAAATGTAACACGAAAAATAGTTTCGAAAAAATAGTTACGAAACTATCATGCGACTGTGTTGGAAAAAGCAAATTTTTGCAAAGAGTCTGTCAACAAACCCACAAACCATGAATAATCTTTCTCAGTTCACACGTTGAGAGACTAACCAATCACAACAGAGGTGATTAACATCTAGAAGTCTTAAAGGTACAGTAACCCTTTTTTGCTTGATTAATTCTAAGTGAAAGGCGAGAAGCATAAACACATGTTAAGAATTGTATATCAATATACAAACTTATTGTCGAGTCCATCAAACCAGTAGGGACTTTATAAAGTCATTGACGGAAAAGTTTCTTACATTTTTGAAACTTCTATAGAGGATTTGTAGCTCTGTTTTGGAGAATTTGGTCTGTTCCATCATTTTTTCCAGACTATCCGGTCTGTAGCACACAGTGGCAAGCTCAAAATCCTCCTCTATACTGTCTATATGACAGATGAAAAGAAACAAATATTATACAGAAAACGGCGAACAATATTAAATGCATTTTAGAGATATGTCTAATTAGTTACAGACAAAGACCATGAGGAAAGGAAAGCGACAGACAGTCGGTCACTTGCTTTGCCTGACAGTTGGTGTGGAGTCAACATGACAGCAGGGCAGGAGTTTGAGGAAGCGCTGCTTCATGTTCTTTTTGGTCTGGCCTGAGGGAGGGTTACCTACAAACACAAAAAAGCATTGGGAAACTGCTTAGCTATGCAAAAGTGCTTAGTAAATCATTTAAATTCTATTACAAAGACACAAATCTTTTCGCAAAGCGGCGGTCCGTCACAGTCAGTTGGCACAGTTTGCTGCTCTGGCTTTGATTCAAAAATAATCGGATCACTGAATTTAGAGAACTGAATTTCCCCCCAATTGTAAAATAAAAGAATATGAGCACACACTTTCTCTGACCCTTTTGATTTTACCGGACATGGCATTTGATATCAGTATGAAAAGCCCATACAGTTGGGACAAATTGCCAATAACATTAAAGGTGTGTTCACACCCTGCTGAAAAAAAAACAATAGAACCCTGCCCAAAACACAACAGAAAATGTATTGGTTTTAATGGGAATTGTATTGGTTTTAATGGAAACTGTAATGGTGTCTATTGGTATGTGATGGATTCTATTGGTGGGATGTTAAATCCTATTGGAAAAATGCCCAAAACACACTACAAACAGGAATTTTGTAATAGTTTTACTGGAAAACTAATGGTTTATAATGGTATTTTAATGGAAACCACTGGAATTTCTGTGATGATTTCTATTGGGCTTCTATTGTTTTGTTTTTTTTAGCAGGGCGTTAGAGCAATTTTCGTGGGCAAAGTATTAAGTGATGAATTAAGCAATACACGTTATTTCCAAAACAAGCAGCTTTATAATGGAAACAAATTGCATTATAAAGCAATTGACGTGACAAATTCAACAAAATTATGCTATGTTGAATCTGCTAAGGGAAATTCATCCCTCATGGTAAACTTCCTCAGAAGTGGATTGAAATCGGTGCATTTCGCCGCGGAATTTAAAGCAATCCAAAGGTAAAGTTAAAACAATATCTCACAAACAGTGCTGTTTTAACACTCATAGTCGCTTATTTTGTTCCTGATCAGCCTTTTGAAGGAATCGTTTGGATGAATGATTCATGACTGGTTAGCAAAATCATTTGTCGCCACCTACTGATGTAACCTGCAAAAACGTTCACTGAAAAAAATCCCCACAAACTGTCTGGAACGCACAAACACAGATAATTAAGCCTATGAAAATATGGCCCATGGAAATAAACCAAATTAATACCAGTGAGTCATAAATAAAACATTAAACTAAAAGTCAAAGACAAAAGCAAAGTGACAGAAATTATATTCAGAACAGACCTTAAATCCGTTTCATCGAGTGTGTTCATTACTGAGCTTTATTTGCATATCTATCATCAGCCGACTTCACGAGACTTCATTTTGGTGAATTAGTTCAAACACCTGTTCCTCCAGAGCTTATTTATACTGGCATGGAAAAACAAACGAAACCAACACAACATTAAACGCACAGCGCATGCGCACAGGTGCATACAGCCCTTAGAAAACACTGGTGCACATCTGCACAAACAGCCCCACATACAGTATACATCAACAAATATGGAACGAACTGCCACATTATTATTTATGTTCTCTGGATTGTGGCAACGATACGCACACTATCCCAGTAAACTTGGTTACATGTTAAAACACTTTCACAACATTCCCCATTTACTGTAGCATGCATAAAATATGTCTAAAAGACAGCTAAATGTGTCAAATTTTAGAAAGCCATGTTTTTGCATATGTCTGGTTTCAGTTGTTCCTTAACTTCAGAACACATTTTAGCTTGAAAGTTGATCAAGATTTATCCGTTAAAATGTTCACGCATGCATATAGTGAATATGACCCTAATTTCATTATTTTTGCAATTCCATTTGGTGACACTAGAGGCACCAAAATTACACTTTTTCTGCTTTAAATACCAGCTTCTCACACAGTTCAGGAATATTTTAGGCCCATTCGTCCAGTCAGATCAGGCGTTTTTCAATAGTAATCGATTTTAAAATCCCTCATATTGTCATTTGGATGAAAAGTTGGAAAGACATTTGGTTTTTTGTTCTTCGGTCTCTCATTTGGAGCTACTGAGAGTATTGACAGACATAAAGGAGCGCATGAAGGGTGAAACCAAGATGGAGGCAACAACAAAACTGACTAGCTGATCTGAATCCTTAAAAAGGGCAGAGAAGGTGATTAAGATCCTGAAAAAAGATAATGATAAACAATAAAAGAATTCAGAAATCGAACTTGCTACAGCTCAACCAGGTGACCATCTATCCATCTATCTATCTATCTATCTATCTATCTATCTATCTATCTATCTATCTATCTATCTATCTATCTATCTATCTATCTATCTATCTATCTATCATGGACCACCATACGTTTTGTAATGTCTTCATTAGTATGCATTACATCTGTTTTATACGCTACTGTAAGCTAGATTGACCGAAGGCAACAGTACAGCTGTGACACTGACAAAGAGGACGCCTGACTATAAAATGAAACTTTATTAATTATTTAAGCAATGTTATAAAGCCCTTGTTATGACAAGATATGAGATATGACTACCATGAAAGAGTCAAGTGATTTATTCAGACCTATTTAGTTCACTTGTTGGGGAATTATTAGTTGGTTAACAAGTAAACTGATCTCATACATTTAGTAAGTTGATTAACTAGTTAGTCTGGTGGTGGTCTCACTGAAAAAAAAAAAAAGGAAATATGAATAGAATGTAGGTTTAGCATTATGCAAATTGCACAGAAAATTAGCTAGTTAAAAATATGTTAGTCACCTAAATAACGTGATAGTTTGTTTACTTAGTAAGTTGGCTTGTTACTAGTTAGTTAGTAAGGCAGACTTCAAAGTAAAGCAATCAAAATGTGAACCTGATGTAGCTGTGTTGGTATTTTGTCAAGGTCAGAAATTTGTATTAGTCCTATTATTGACTGCAGTGTCTCAATAACCGAGATCATAAAAACTGCAGACATAAAAATTACATTAAATAAAATAGCTTGAGGTACAGTTTAACATGTCAACTACCATATAGTCTACATACAGCCGTGTATAGCTTGTAATTTCATTTAAAAATAAAACGTGAAACGTGATGACCATTAAAGCGCGCTAAATTAAACCATTTATGTAAAATAAAATAAAACAAATGTGGGAATAAACAATCGATTCCGAAGAGATTACATCAATCCAAATCCTGCATGCTCAAATAATGTAGTGAATAATATCCTAAATACAATCACAAACATCGAGAAGCTTGCACGTTTCATGATTTGAGAAGCGATAGTTCGCCGCTTATAAAAAATATGCGGACAGAATTGGTTACGGTGATGATTTTGAAAAGTGAAAACCTAAACTAAACAACTAAATATCTGTCAGCATCAGTTTAGCGAGCATACAGTCTGTAATCTACAAGCAAGGGCAGCCAACTTTATCTGAGAGTATGCAATAAATATAACACTTGTATAAATCGCGCGATGTCGCGGTAATGATCGATTCTCGTGTGGTTTTAAGAGCACTTACCTGTCAGCAAGTCATTGGATCCGTCACATTCTCCAGAAGTATTCAAACTCTCATCTCTAGATTTCACCTTCATTTTGCCTTCGCAGTCAGAGAAAAATACCTTTAATCCCTTTAGAGTGAGAAATGATATTGAATTATCTGCCTGCCAGCAAATGTAAGTGCAAGGCTTTTTAGAGAGTGAATAATGTTGTTATATTTCCATTAGAAGTTCCCGTCGGACGTCAGCTGAATTCGCTCCAGTATCCGGTTCATTCATGTGTAGACTGTTTTGACTGTACTATCAAAGTCAGTCCTTCTTTGTTATTATAAAAGAGTCTCCGCACTGCCTTGCTGCCATCTGCTCTGCCCTGCTGCAAAATGAATGAACCTGCTCGGTGAATCAGGACTGCATCATCATTGGCACGGTCCACTTCTACAAACTTCAAGTCGATTTAAGGCGCATTACAACATCAGCAGCGGCTATTTTAAACACATTCCGAAGCATGTTTTGCTCTTTGCAAAAATGAACTGTGGCACTTTCCAAATCAGTTAACTTTGTGTTTATTAAAAGTCAAAAACTTTTGTGTTCGTTCCAACAAATTCCAACTCGTTTTCGGCAAGTTACAAATCATGCTTTTTGGTGCATTCCAAATTAAAAGAGTTTTTATGTGTTGATAATCAAAATAATGTTGAATTCTGGATAAAAATAGCATTTGTTCCAAGTCAAAGGCATTTTTACACATTCCGATCAAAAGCATTTTTCTGCACTTTGAATCTAAACTTTTTTTAACATTCCAAATCAAAAGCGTTTTTACACATTCTGAATCAAAAGTATTTTTAAAGATTCAAAGTCATTCCGAATCAAGAGCATATATTCAAATTCCAAATCAAAAGCATTTTTATCATGCTCTGAATCAAGAGCATATTTGGATATTCCAAAACAAAGTCATGTTAACACATTCCGAATCAAGAGCATTTTTACACAGTCCAAATCAAAACTTTCTGAAATATTCTGAATACAAAGCATTTCTAAATATTTTTGAATAAAAAGTGTTTATTTATTTATTTATTTTACACATTCTGAGTCAAAAGCATTTTTAAATATTCCAACTCAAAGGGTTTTTGGTAAACAAATTCTGAATCAAAAGCATTTTTAACACATTCAAAAAAGCATTTTTGGCCTTTTCCAAAAAGTCATTTTGTGTACATTCCAAATCAAAAGATTTTTTCTGCACTTCAAATCAATTTTTTAAACATTCCAAATCAAAGTCATTTCTACACATTCTGAATCAAGAGCATTTTTCTGCACTTTGAATCGAAACTTTTTTTTTTCAACTTTCCAAATCACAAGTATCTTTACATATGCCAAATTAATGTTTTTTTTTTTAACATTCCAAATCAAAAGCGTTTTTACACATTCTGAATCAAAAGTGTTTTTAAAGATTCAAAGTCATTCCGAATCAAGAGCTTATATTCAAATTCCAAATCAAAAGCATTTTTATCATGCTCTCAAAAGCATTTCTAAATATTCCAAATCAAATGCATTTTTACACATTTTGAATAAAAAGCATTTTTTTATTTTTATTTTTATTTTTTTTTTACACATTCTGAGTCAAAAGCATCTTTAAATATTCCAAATCAAAGGGTTTTTGTTAAACAAATTCTGAATCATTTTTACACATTCATAAAAGCATTTTTGGCCTTTTCCAAAAAGTCATTTTGTGCACATTCCAAATCAAAAGATTTTTTTCTGCACTTCAAATCAAAAGCAATTTTTAAAAAATTCCAAAATCAAAAGTATTTTTACAAAATCAAAAGTTTTTTTTGTTTGTTTTTTTTGAGCATTCTGAATTCAGGTGAGCTGCAGCAACCTGATCTCACTGGAAAACTCAACGATTTTACAAGGTAAATCATACCAAACATACAATTTTGAGGAAAGAAGCATGAAGGTTCACCCCTAAACATAAGTGTGAAAGCTCATATGGAAACATATGAACGATCCACCAATTTGCCAAAATGTAAAACAGTTATTTGAGATGCCATTTTTTTGGCATTGCTTGTCTCCCAAAATACCTTTTCTCTTCAAATGAGTCTTCCAAATGCCTAAATAATATGAATAAATCATTCATTTCCTGTGGTTCAAAATTTTGCACATATTTAATATTTCATAGACCAGAGCCACTAGTGCAAGGATGAAAGACTTATATTTAGTTTTTGTCTTGAACTATTTTTAAACCACACTTCTCCAAAAAAAGAATTCTCTTCTCTTCCACTGAAAGCTGTATTAATGACACAATACTATTAGGATGTATATATAACTGTTAGGATGACCGTATGAATCTGTAAGCATCTTCTGATATAACATTAGGTTTATATTTATCCGTCTGAAAACATGAGACCAAAGGAAAGGACATGAGCTGACAGCCCTGCTTCTGGATCTGAGCATTTCAGACGCTCTAATAATAAAACAGAAGTCAATCCACTTGCATAGTGCATAAAATAATGTTCAACACTTTGTAGGGCCCACATTTCGTAATACAAAAGGTGTCGATTTTAAGACCTGCCACACTGTGATCAAACTCAGATGAGTGTTATTTTAGATACTTTTCATGGACATAACACAAGATTGGGTAACACTTTATTTTAGGGTCTCTTAACTTATTAGCATGCATATTACTAGAATATTTGCCATTTATTAGTAGTAATTAAGCACATATTAACGCTTTATTCTACATGACCTTATTCTACATCCCTAATACCTAAACTTAACAACCACCTTACTAACTATTAATAAGCAGCAAATTAGGAATTTATTGAGGGGAAAGTTGTAGTAAATAGTGAATAATTGTTCCCTATTCTAAAAGTGTTACCCAAGATTGTTGCGAAAATATATCTTTAAGATGTGTTGGCTTAAATTCAGCAATTAGTGCTCAAATGTACCCTCTGTAAACTAGTTGCAAAAATATTTGCTGAATAGGTCTAAGTTGTTCAATAGTTGAAGACAGAATGAACTAAACGAAAGGCTGAATGAACGCAGAGACTGAAAATAAAGAGATTGAAGAGTGTTGGCTAAATGTGGTTGGGCAAGATATCGAAAAAGCTGTGATAAACGTTAAACGCTATAAGCCCAAAAGAAATAAAAAAACAGCATGGTTTTTGTGCAGTTCAGCTTTATTTATAAAGCACTTTTAACAATGGAGACGTCTCTATATAAGCAGCTTTTCAGGAAATCCATTCAAGCACGAACTCCCAGAGAAATCAGTCTCTTCAGAGTTTGTGATCAATATTTATATGTTTGTTAATACCTTTTTGTTTGTTTGTCTTTTTATTCCTTGGCAGAAACTGGCTTCCATGTATTTCAATAGAATCCATGCCATCGGGATTTTAACGTGAAGGTGAAAGTCCCAAAATCCAGTAATTTCAAAATAAATGAGAAAATTTAATGTGAAAGAGAAAGATTATCCCAATCATATTTCCAAAGAGGTTCTAGTTGTTCGAGGATTTGAGCATCAGGAGCTTCCCATATTAAGAATTCGTTCCTTCGTTGTAAGCTATTATATATATATCATGTTTTCTCATTTTAGTTAAACTGCGGCCACAAATGAAGAATCTGTTACCTTGTTTTAGTAAATCATGGCCATGTTCTGATAAATTGGTCTCTTGTTTTGATTTCATTTAATAAATTAGTACAATGTGGCCATAATTTAATAAAAAGAGGAAACAAATTTTTAATTTGTGTGTATATGTATATATACATACAATGTTGGTTTAGCGCACCGAGTTAAGTAATCAGATTACTTTTTCAAGCAACTTGTAAAGTAATGCATTACCTTTTAATTTATAAGAAAATATCTGAGTTACTTTTTCAAATAAGTGCACTGCTGTGAAAACAAGACAATACTGTAGTTCTAGACTAAATGTCAACATGCATTTACTCATCTCCTCAAAATGAATAAAAATTCAGAATATGACGCAAACCTGCAATAATTATTAACTAATATCTTTGCAGCTGACATTTAATGATTCAATTCAACCATATAAGCAAAAATGACTTTAGATAAACATTTGCATTTATTTATTTTTTGATTGCTGAGGAGTGATGAACTTTCTTCTCTTGCCTCCTGTTCTTCATGCAGTCCAGAATGGCAGCACAGCTGAATGGCTGGTTTGAGCTGCGCCCTCTACTGTACACACGTGAATTTACATTTTCTTCAGCCTGAGGCTTATTCAGTGGACCTTAATTTATGCAAAGAGGCTGAAATAGAAAAGCCCTTCCCCAAACTGTTCCCACAGAGTGGCAAGCCTAGCAAAATGTCTTGGTATGCTAAGCATTAAGATTTCCCACCACTGGAAGTAATCCCTTCTCCACCAAACCTTACAGTCAGCACAATGCAGCCGGACAGGCAGAGGCGGACAGTAACAAAGTAAATTTACTTGAGTATTGTACTTAAGTACACTTTTTGAGTATCTGTACTTTACTCAAGCATTATTTTTTCTGGAAACTTACGATTTTAACTTCACTACATTTGAAAGACAAATATCGTACTTTTTACTCAACTACATTTATATCAAGGTCCCCAAGTAGAAAGTCGTTATATGTAGCAGTTTTTACAATGAGTGCATTTTCAGATTCACTGAACCCTTTTTTTCTGTGAAAATCTGGCCTGCGATCTGCCAGACCTTCCTGTGTTGCCAAGTCTTACAGTATTTCTAAGCCTGCAGTTTTCCGCCTAGCTTTGAATGGACATTTGGCTGATTTTTTTTTTTTACGCAACTCTGGCAACCCGGGATCTTCTCCACTAAACTAATGTAAACGTCCGCGCTACTGCACAGCTAAAAGCGCTTTAAAAAGGCATGTGTTAACTCATTAAAGCCCTTTGGGAAATTAACCATGTTTTTACTATAGTAACCATAACTATGGTATTTGCAGTAAAATCACAGTATCCACAAATTTACTATTATCTCACTATAGTAACCTATAGTTTATTTTCTTTTCAATGTTTGCTTTGTTTGCCTAAAATGAACCATATCATAGACTTCAATATCTCTTTGAAAAAGAACTTTGTAACTTTTAAACAAGTATTAAAATGAGTGTTAGATAAAAATAAAGATGATTATCTTCATTCAGTTGTTCCCTTTTAATATGTTTTGTAACATAAAAGCTCTTAATTCCAAAGATAATACAAGCTAATCAGTGTATGCAGTAGGTTGCATTAGTGGCATATGGTAGCCTATTGTAAATATACAACAATACGACAATGCATTTACTTTTGATACTTAAGTACTTTTAAAAACATGTACTTCCGTACTTTCACTTAAGCGAAAATCTGTCTTTACAACTTTCACCTGTAGTGGAGTAGTATTTGACCAGTAGTATCTGTACTTTCACTCAAGTAAGGAAGTTGTGTACTTTGTCCGCCTCTGCGGACAGGTGATGTTCTCCTGGCGTTCGCCAAACCCAGAATGCCAGAGGCGCATGATTCGTCACTCCACAGAACAGGTTTCCACTGCTCCAGAGTCCAGTGTCGGTGTGCTTTATTCCACTCAGTTCAGTGAAGCTTGAACACAGAAACTGCACGGCAAGGTGCTCGAGTTTATACAGCTGTGGCAATGGGTCCGATTGAAACACAGGAATTCAATAATTAAGACGTGTGTCCCAATACTTTTGTCTGTAGAGTCGCCACAACTTACATTTAAGCAGATAATGTTATCTTTATATAGCATATGCCCTTCTGAAGGAGAAAGTAAAAGCTTTCTTTTATCTCACTGCCACACGAACATCTCAAACTTGGCGGCCATAGGGAATAAATCCTTGGAAGGGAGTTTAACTAAATAACTGCTTCTTTTAGAGGTAAAGTCAATGATAAAAAGTTGAACCCATTTTTTTTTTTTAGAAGACGACTCACTACAAAGATGCCAGAGCATAGGGTTAACGTTGAAGTCCGTAACACAAACTAAGACACTGGCCAACATTGTGTATGTTGTACAAAATAAGATTTAATAAGGAAACAAACACCCATAAATAAGAACACTAAGGCAAAGGAAGCCAAATACTCATTTAGGACCAAACCCAGGAAGAATTTACAAAGAATTTCTTTGAAATGTGTTTGTTTTATTCAGTTATCCTCCACGTGTTGGTTTTAATTAGACTAATTAGTAATAGAACTGGTTTGGATTCTATAATGTTCTAAATTTTCTAGAACTAGCTTTCAGTGGAGTGTCAAGTTAATACATGTGTTTCTTTCTTTACCCAGTGTTATACAACTCAACATACAGCTGCTTTTACACTGCAACTTCATATCTTTTCATGATACCATACCGAAACATCTTGCAATACTGGAATATACTGAGAGTGAAGAGAATTAAGAGACTGCCAGAAATTTTAAAAATTAATGCACTTATACTCGAGGGTGAATCTCATGAAAAACTGACATGAAATGTCCAGGTCACATTTTAAAAAGCTGACGGATTACGAAATTACATTTTGCTTAAAAATGAAGCCTATCGATTTATTAACGTGACAAGAAAAACCTCATTACCGTAATAAACATATATAATTTAAATTCCAAAGTACAATTTTAATCATGCATTATGGCTTTATGTGTTACACTGAAATGATGTTTTTAATAAAAAAGGACAGGATAATAATTCTTACTGTATTATGGTATGAGAATTAGATTTTTAAACATTCTGATAAGAATCTGTAAAAATGATCATTAGTGTATCATGGTAATGAGATTTTTGGTGCATTACGGTAATGAGTATCTTTTCATTTTTTGCATTACAATAATGAGTATTTGGAGAAAATATGTCAGAATGCAAATCTTAATGGCTTCATTTTATTAATACTAATTATGATTTTCTTTCGAATACATGGTGAATTATGACCCAGACATTTCTTTGTCAGGCTCATGAAAATAGGATAATTTATTTCCATTCACTGTGAATGTAGAAAAGAACTGAAAACCGTTGCACATTGGTTTTCATTGGTTTGGTGCTAAGGCAATGAAGAATATGCAGTAGAATCAACAGAAACCCCACTGGGCCGCCAATAAAAGGAGAAGAAATAAAAACCAAAAACCAAAAATACCAAGCTGTCAGAATCAAAATTCACATTGTGCAAAGTTGGGCTGATTGCTTTGTTAAGCCAATACAAGTCAGTTCTGAGTGCGACCAAACTCACACACACTACATCAGTAATACAGCCTCAAATCCAGTTCTGTCCGGTTCTGGATAGTCTGGTGTAACTACGAGAAGCCTCAGATGTGGGGCGATGGATGTGTCAGTATGAAGGTCAAAGGTCCCGTTGTCTCAGGATATCGAGGAGAACTCCTTCAGCAGGACGTCCTGACTCATGGTACTCAGAGACACGTTCTTCCTCACATTCAGACTGATGGAGCGAACCTGCAAACACAGAACCAGCATCTGTGCATCAAAACTAACTCGTTTCCTGATGACTGCCATCGTGAAAGGAGACGCGTGTGAAGCTGGTCATAAATTCACATCATATTAAAATTTAACACAGCAGTGAGTTCCTCGGGGCACAGGCACTGAGCTCAGAAAAAGAAGAATTGGGCTCATACCAAAATGCTCAGCTTTACAATATAATAAACGGACAGTATTTAGACTGTCGAGTATGTGTTATATATTTGAGCATCATGTAACAGATATGTTTATTAAACCAATAATTGAAATGTACAAGAAATATGGTCATATGTGTGCAAGGTTATAGAATTAAGAGCTATATTTATTATTAAATTTAATAATAATAATCATCTTACCAAATATTCTTCAAATATTCCTCTGCATGAATAGGGCTCTATGAAATCATTTTTATTTTACCCCAAATTCTGTGTTTTTCTTTTTAATTTTTCTGGATGTTGTTTAAATGCTTTAATAACATTTAAAATAGGATGTTTAATCAACTAAATTCATAGAACTGTAACAACTTATTAATTTATTACAATTTTAACAATAATATGAAATGCCCTATGATTTATTATTATTATTATTATAATTATTATTGTTTAGTAGTAGTAGTATTTTATAGAAATTCTGTTGTTTTATTTTTCTGCATTTTGCATTTTATGATTTATTACAAATTTATTATCAAAAACAATGCTAATGAAATGAATAATTAAAAACGAAATTTTTTTTTTTTTACAAATCTTGCAAAATGAAATTTGAACAATTTTAAAAATGTTATTACATTTTTTTGCAAAAATGCTGTACAACAAAAATGTACAGGTGAAATTAAAACGTGTACAATATTGTGAGATATTCCTTTGTTTTAATTATTATCACTTTGAGAAGTACATTCTACTCTACAATAGTAACAAATTTCTGTCATAATTTTTGGTTCACGTTAAACTGAACTTTTATTTTGCTGGGTTGTAGTGGAGGCCCGTTTGATTGCATCCGATGAAAGTTTTCTCAAAGCAAATGGTGAAGTACCTCTCAGAGCATGAAGTTTCATGTGAAGTGTAAAAGTGAAACAACAGACACTGAAAACCACCAAATTCTGTGACGTTCTGCGCTGCACTGTAAATATCATTTTAATGACTGGATTCTGTGATTTCATCCAACTTTGTGTCGTATTCGGTATCATTCAACCCATAGTTAATGTAGCCAAAGGAAGGAAGTAACATGTCAAGCTAACTCAAAAGCTTACCAGCTCCTTGAAAAAGCCGGCCTCTCTGGGCTGTTCAGAGTAACGCTCAAACTGATCCAGACCATCCTGCAGCTTCAAGGTTAGTGTGTCGTAGTTTGAGCGCACCACCTCCAGCACCTACAGGTGAGAAAAATGACATAAAACCCAGATACAACTACAAGAAATCTTACAGGTTTAAGACAACAATGCACTGACTCTGAAGGACTCTGGCATATTATCGGTTTTATAACAAAGGTCCAGAACTGAACTACAGGAACACATTTAAAAAGCTAGTGGAGTGATCACATGACTACTGATACAGATATGAACCACCACAACTGGCACAAGCTCTCTGTTGACCACTGCTGATCAGCTGACCAAGCAACATCAGTAGTAGTTTGCAAACTTCACATTCATCTTATAATATCTATCTAACACATGATATTTGCTTACTTGTAGTTGGTCAAATACAGGAAACGGACCAAAACATCTGTTTGTCTCCGCATTAACACTTGTGGTCTTATAATTTCTATTTTAGAAATTCAAAACGGTGACTTTTAAAATGATTATATTTTATTTACATTACAAATGTTATGAAAAAGTTCATTTATTTTGTCCCTGTATTTGAAAGAAATTAGCTAAAAATAAAATCAATTAAATATAATGGTATTTTATTACATTTTAATAAGTACTTTATTAAAATGTAATGATATATTTTAAATAATAATGTTTTCTGTAATTTTACCTTAATATTTAGGTAGCATTTTTGGTGGATTATTTTGATAGATTTTTTACTTTTTTTTTTTTAATAGATATTATAATAATATTAAACGTAAATGGTATTTTTACTACATTTTAATAAATATTTTATTAAAAATGTGATATTTTTGAAATAGTAATATTTATTATTATATTATCTGTCACTTTACCCTGGAAAAAAATCATATTTATTAAAATTATTTAGGTAAATATTTCGTTTTAATGTTTTTTTTTTAATAAACATTCTATTAAAATAATATTTTTCTATTTTTGAAATAATATATTTCTGAAACAACAATATTTCCTGTCACTTTACCTTGGAAAAAAACAAACATTTTGGTAGCATTTTTTGGTTGATTCTTTTGGTAGATCTTTTAAAAGAGACTCCCAAGTTAGATTCCTCAGGGAGGCTTAGACACTTCTAGACCCCTCGCAAACTGCAATTGTCTTTTTTAGTAGTTACGTTTGTTAGTACGTAACAACGTAATGCATTGTTTATTTTTACAATATGAAAGACAAATCAAAACAGTTCTCTGTGGCAATCATGGAAAGACATCGTTTCAAAATAGCGTTCCCACAACTACAAGCTGTTTGAGGTCACATTGTGCGCAGTAATTTTAAATCGAATGGGTCTGGAGTTTAACTGGGACACTCCAGGGCATAAAACGGGCTGATGGACCACAAATCCCTACACTTAAACTAAACTAAGAGAGCCAGAGAGCCTGGACAGAGGTCTGTTAGAGGTCATGCGGAAGCATCTGGCAAAGTGAGATAAAAGAGACGAGAGTTTGGGACTACGAGCGACAGCTGGCATAACCATCTGTAAAACTGACCTCACTTCCAGCACACGGCATCATTACCCTACAGATCAAAGGCTAATTAAGCAACACCTGTGACCACAAACACCTGTGACCGTCCCAATCAGCCGCTTTTCTAGACACATATACAGCGTTTTGCTCATTCAGATTCAAAACCAATTCTCTCATACAACAGAACTGAATTAAAGTTGACCGATAAGACTGTGCCACAGTACACAGGTATTTATGCAAAAAGTATGTAGATGCATTAAAAAAAATCTAACTATTGCCATATATATATTTATATATATATATATATATATATAAATAATACTATGTACCATTAAAAGGTTTGGAGTCAGTAAGATTTTAAGGTTTTTGAAATAAGTCCTTTTATGGTTAAAAATACTGTAAAAACAGTAATACTGCAAACATTATTTGAATTTAAGCAGTTTTCCATGTGTAAAATATTAATTTATCAAATATAATTTATTTTTGTGATCAAAGCTGAATTCTGAAATCATTCCAATTCTGATTATTAGCAAAAATGAAAACAGTTGTGCCGTTTCATACTTTTGCGGAAACCAATAAACCTTTTTTTAACAATTAAAATAAATAAAAAGATCAAAAGAACAGCATTTTTATGAAAATCTAAATCTTTTATAACGTTATAAATGTCTTTACTGTTACTTTTGATCAATTTAATACATTCTTGCTGAATAAAAGTATTTATTTCTTTAAAAAAAAAATAATAATAACCTTACTGACCCCAAACTTTTGAGTGAAAGTGTTTTAATAAATAAGAACATTATATATAAATTACGCTATATCACAATGAGGCTAAAAGTTAATGTTCTTTGCAGAAACTCATTAAGATCTCATTAAAGTCAGTTTGAACTCATGAGATCGATGCGTTACATGACTGTCTAAATCTGATGTGAACGTGTTCAGTTACCTGATCTTCTGAGAGCTGTGAGATGTGGTTCACAGCGGCGTACGACTCAATCTTAGGGTTGAAGTGGTTAATAATGGCTCTGAAATTACAGAAACGGGCAACATGAGATATTTTTCAAACATGTGAAAACAGTGCAGGAGCTTCATAATAGCGGTCCTGTGACACGTCTGTGCGAGAATAAAAGGTAACGTTGCAGAGAATTTTCAAAGGTGTGGTTCTTTTAAATATTCTGCAGTAATGCTTTGCATTATGCATGCTGCAAAAAAACAGTGCTCGACTTCTTTTGTGCGGCACAAACACATGGTGACATCTCTGAAAGCCCGGAGAACGCTTCCACATTACCTCAGACTCTAAAATCAATAATTAATTCACCAGCATGCCCCTTGCACACTAACCAAAATAAAGACAAAAACACACATTTTACTAAAGCTGTCCAATGATAGTCAACCAAACGACTCAAACTATGATCATGATCTTTCACGATTTCACCCATATTTAAAACATAACTGGTATGCAAATGAAAGTACATTGTATAAATAGACTGTATATTTAGTATGATTTTTATTATAAATTTTTGCTTTATACATTTTATAAACAAGCATGTTATACATGCTTTTTATAATCATCGTGCGTACAAAGAAAAAAACAAAAACAAACCAAAATAAAAGCAAAAAAAGTATACAAAAGTAAATATATATACAAGTTAATTAAATAATTCATTAATTGTACACACACATATTATATATATATATATATATATATATATATATATATATATATATATATATATATATATATATATATATATATATATATATATATATATATATATATATACACATACACACACACACAACAAAATCTAACGAAAAAAATAAATCAAAACCAAAATAAATAAAAGAACAAAAACAAACAAAAGAAAAAAGCTAAGAAAAAAAAAAAAAAAAAAGTAAAAGTAAAACAGTAAAACAAAACATAAACCAAAGCCAAAAGGGAAAAACAAAAAAAGATATTTGAAATCAATAACAAAAAAAAAAACAATTAAAAATATAGGGAAAAAAAACAAATACAAATCGAAGGGGGGAAATAAATAAATAAAAAGCAGAGAAAAAGATGAAAAAAAATTCAGTACATTATATAAATAAACTATATATTATTTTATTATTAATATTATATAAAAATATCTTATTTTAGAATACTTAAAAACCGATAATTTAAATATAAGAATGAAATAAATCCTATTGTGTAAGTATTTATTGTGAAAGCGTTGAGGAATGAAGGTAAACGTGAGCGTTCTGACCTGACGTTGACGAGAGCGTGAGTAACTTTACTAGCAGGCTCCTTCCACTGGCCTGCGTTGGTCGAGACTCGCAGCACTGCGGTGTCATGAAGATCAGGTTAGTGCTTTAATGATGGGTAAAAATAAACATGTACACAGCAGGATGGAGCTCGGGCGACTTACCCATGCAGTAGAGGTTATCAAACACCTGATGCATGCGTATAATCTCATAATAGAGCTCGTCGTAACTGCTGGGCGTGGGCAGAAACGTGTCTCCATACGTGATGAACATGTTAAAGAGGTTCACCACCTAAAGCAGGCAAAATCATGTCAAATGAGGTGAGAAATGCCCAATCTGTATTTAAAAACACGACAAACTGCCGCTCACAGCGAGTGTGATTTACCTGAAGAGCCAGCTGGAAGATATTGTGCTTCGCCAGAAGGATGGTCTCATTAGACAGCAGGAACTTCAGAAGGTTAATGAGAGCTGGAAAACACAATCAATGCAGCCATCTGAAGAAACACATTATTTCACACTGAAATAATTACCGTTTTGACCTGTGACTCCACACAACTCTACACGGTCATTATCAGATCTATTATCAGGGCTTGCAGAGAGGTATGGACAAATGGAGTTTTTAAATAAATAAATATAAAATATATATATATATATATATATATATATATATATATATATATATATATATATAAATAATGGTACAAAAACAAAATGAAAAAAAATAAATTAAAACAAAAGAACAAAAAAGCAAAAAAAAAAACTAAAAGAAAGCAAAGGGAACGGGGGAAAAAGAAATAAAAAAATAAAAGTTAATAAAAAATAACTAAAAAAAACAGAACAACAAAAAAAAGATATCAAAAGAAATAAAATGAATAAAATAAATAAAAACAAAAATAAACAAAATACAATAAACAAAGAAAAAACTAAAAATATTTTTTTTTTAAATAAAATAAAATGAAAAACAAAAGTGAATTTAAAATAAGCTATTTAAAAAAATGAATCAAAACTGAATAAATACAAAATAACAAAAATAAAATAAAAAAAATTACATTGTCATTTAGCAGATGCTTTTATCCAAAGCGACTTACAAATGAGGACAATAGAAGCAATCAAAACCAACAAAAGAGCAACAATATGCAAAAATAAATAGCAAACCCCCAAAAAAAAGAAAAGACAAAATCAAACTAAAAGCAAAGAAAAGAAAACACCGAGTGCACGCCTGCGTTTGGCTCAGACACACACCGTAAATATCATACCTGACCAGAGGTCTCTCCATGTGTAGTGCATCCTGACTCTGCACTTCTTCTGGTAGCAGATCAGTTTGTGAATTATCTGAACGCAGCGCCTAAAACAAACGACTAAATTAATTCTCACCATATCCACAATCATCTAAGCAGTGCAGTATTTAAAACGGCAAATTAAAAGGAAACTCACACATAGAGATCCATAGGAAACTCCTTCATCATATGAGTAACAACGAACTCGACCATCAGATCTGCAAAGACAAAAAATACTCGCATAAACGCTCACAAAACGATTAAGACATCGCTCATTCTGAACACAAAACTCACCCAGAACTGCACAAACTAAAGGCCGGGAGGGGATGCTCTTATCCGCGGCTTTCTTTCGATGCCTCATGGGCTGAAATGCATAAGAGAAATGACTTCACTCAAAGCAACACTGGACTTTCATTGCATGGACTTTATTTTTGGATGAAAGCTCCCTTTAAGACTGGCCAAGGTTGATTTCAGTCAAAAGTACACAAATAATCCTGCTTTCATGTGTCTAGATAACTGGATTTACTGCATCAGCAGTGAGGCTCTGGGACGTCCCATTTGGTAATGGATTGGCTGTTACATGGGGCCGGGCGGTTTGCTGCTTTATATGCCAGACACACTGTCTTCATTTGGATTCTGCCATTTAAAAACAACTGAGACCTCAGCAGAGACTCTTACCATTCTGTGCAAGTTGACCCTGAAGTTCATGTTATCATCGTGGAGAAAGGCGTCGGCGTACTGGTCCTATAAAAAGGACAGCGAGAGAACAAACGGTCAAACAGTGAACGAACTCACAGGGGAATAAATAATTACCCACAATGCATTACCTCGGCTATGCAGGTCAGAATGATGAGGCACAGCCTGGCACTGTTGAGTCTGTGTTCATCTGAAAGCATACAGAGGAAAACTACTGTAAGATATGCACAAAAAAACGGTTTAAAACCAAGAGAAATAAATGGCTCCGTTCCAAATTCTAGTGAGCTCCCTACTTAGGCAGCATTTTAAGGCACTAAGTGCTTTGGCATAGAAGCTTTTCCAACACGTAGATAAGGTAATGGCGCCTTATCTTCTTTTTTAAAAATTAAAAACTCCATGCATCCTTTGCAAAGAACGCAATCCCATAATGCACTGCAAGAAGAGCAAAAATCCAAAATGGTGGACAAAGCGGGAAATATTCTGACTATTTTAGCTTATTTTATAAATATGCTATTCTATTTTAGAAATATGCTATTATTTTATGTGCGTCTTTTGTGTTTTTATGCTTATGAGAGTATCATGTTATTAGCTTAGCGACTATTAGTTAGTTAATAACAAACCCCACTGAAGTCAATAGCGAGTCGAGGTTCTGTTTGATGCTGCCTAGGTAGGCGAAAGGAAGCTCGCTAGGTTTTGGACAGCACAGAGGAGAGAAACGGTGATATCTTGCCTTTGGTGTCCTGCATTACGATGGAGGAATATTTGAGGAAGGTTATAAGAAGATTACTTGTCTGCAAGTTTGGGTCCAGAGGAAGCTCGGGATTATTCATCACTGCAAAGAGAGAATGTAAGCATGGTGAATCATTTCTGAAATTTGCCACAATTTGCGTACCTATACTACACGCTAAAAGTACATACTTCGTATTGAGAAAGACCACGCTTTAGAGTATGTAACAACACTCAAATCACATCCTGACAACACAGATACCCCCCCCCCCCCCCCCTTGTGTTGTTAGCATATTAGCATTTAGCTGAACTCATGTCCATCATTATCTAAGTTCATTACTTATGTGGGAGTGTCATACAATTTTTTTAACTGAAAAATTCAGAGATCCATCACTTTCACCACGGAAAAACTGAGCAATATTAGCCAAAAAATGCTACTATTCTGTTTTGTCGTCTGCCACTTTAAATGCTCACAGTCTGTAAAGTCATGTGGATTATGATTGGCTGTCAATGTTTTTAATGGTTCATCAGTTGGAAAAAATCCCTTCTGAAAGTGAATACTGCATATTGCATATTGAAGGATATCTACCGTTATAGATATCAGTAAATTAGAAGGATTATTAAAACTTTACAGTTCTTGTTCAATTAGTACAATTATTAAAACATTATAGGTATAGTTAAATTAGAATGATTGATAAAACATTACAGTTATTAAATTAGAATGATTGTTGAAACGTTAGTTATTGATAATTAGAATGATAATTAAAATGTTAGTTATTAAATTACAACAACTGTTAAAACGTTACAGTTATCGTTAAATTAGAACGATTGTTAAAACCTTACAGTTATTGTTCAATTAGAACAATTATTAAAACATTACATGTATTGTTAAATTAGAACGATTGTTAAAACGTTATTGTTAAATTAGAATGATAATTAAAATGTTACATTTATTATTAAATTAGAACATTTGTTAAAACAATAGGTATCGTTAAATAAGAATGATTATTAAAACGTTACAGGTATCGTTAAATCAGAAAGATTATTAAAACGTTATATGTATCATTAAATCAGAACGATTATTAAAACATTACAGGTATTGTTAAATTAGAACTATTAAAATGTTAGTTATTGTTAAATTAGAATGTTATTAAAATGTTACAGTTTTAGGCAAATTAGAACGATTATTAAAACATTATATGTATTGTTAAATTAGAACGATTGTTAAAACGTCAGTTATTGTTAAATTAGAATGATAATTAAAATGTTACATTTATTATTAAATTAGAACATTTGTTAAAACAATAGGTATCGTTAAATAAGAATGATTATTAAAACGTTACAGGTATCGTTAAATCAGAAAGATTATTAAAACGTTATATGTATCATTAAATCAGAACGATTATTAAAACATTACAGGTATTGTTAAATTAGAACTATTAAAATGTTAGTTATTGTTAAATTAGAATGTTATTAAAATGTTACAGTTTTAGGCAAATTAGAACGATTATTAAAACATTATATGTATTGTTAAATTAGAACGATTGTTAAAACGTCAGTTATTGTTAAATTAGAATGATAATTAAAATGTTACATTTATTATTAAATTAGAACATTTGTTAAAACAATAGGTATCGTTAAATAAGAATGATTATTAAAACGTTACAGGTATCGTTCAATTAGAACGATTATTAAAATGTTATAGTTATTGTTAAATTAGAACTATTATTAAAATGTTATAGGTATCGTTAAATTACATTGATTATTAAAACGTTATATGTATCATTAAATCAGAACGATTATTAAAACGTTATATGTATTGTTAAATTAGAACTATTAAAACGTTAGTTATTGTTAAATTAGAATGTTATTAAAATGTTATAATTATCATTATAGTTATTGTTCTTTTTGTGAACAGGCTATAAGTAGGTTGTGAATCAGTGGTTCCCAAACCTGTCCTGGAGGACCCCCTGCCCTGCACATTTTGTATGTCTCCCTAATCAGACACAGTTTAGTTCTTGCAGTCTCTACTAACGAGCTGATGAGTGGAATCAGGTGTGTTAGATGAAGGAGACATACAAAAGTTGCAGGGCAGGGGGGCCTCCAGGACAGGTTTGGGAACCACTGTGGTGAATGTTTCTGGACCAAGTAATCTGTGTCATCCTGATTACAGATGATTGAGCTCTGCTGGCACATTCAAGCAGGAGAACACGCCACATCCACCACGGGAGCTTCAGTCTGCCAGATCCGAGTGGATTTAATATTTCATACAGCTAATGGATATCAAGTTTTTAAAAGGTTGCAATGCAAAAAGCAGCATAAAAGTTACACGTGTTTTAGAGGCAAATGTAAGTGTGGAGTCAGTTTAAAGAAGTGAAATGCCGGCTCTACAATATAACAGCCTGGAAGTACGATTCAAAGGGTCATTTGCTGAACAACAGCTGCTTAAAAAGCTCAAAGCGTTTCATTATTCAAACAAGCCTCACTTCTGACTACTGCGTTGACCATTTAAACAGCCACTGAAAGTATAAGATTCTCATCCGGTGCATGTATTTCTACTTCAGTGTTGTGCAGAAGAAAGCAGGTCATGCAGGTTTGACATGAGGGTGAGTGAATGATATTTTAACACTCACTGTCCAGAGAGGGCGGTGTGGTGCCCAGCGGGGTCGTAGGAGAGGCTGGGACGGGCACAGCCGGGGTTGCTGCAATGTCAATCTCCGGATGGCTCTGTGATTGACAATTACAGATGCAAAGATAAACCATAACCATGTAGTGATAGGACAGGCCTAACAATATATGCATATGTCAGTGCGCAAAGATAAACACAAGTCATTGTGCAGCGCTGACCTGTGCAAGAACCGTGATGAAGTTTCTGTTGAGATGCACGGCCTCATAGAGAGCGAGCAGGATGGCTTCATTAGTCCTAAAGAACAATAAAGTCATCAGACATGTGGAGCATTTGATTTAATAATAGAAGAATGGACATTTCAAGATTTGATGACTGCTATAATGCGCTGGAGACTTATGGGGCTGATCTGACCTTCAAATATATATATAGTTCTTTTCAAAGGTTCGCATTTTTGAAAGAAATTAGCACTTTTCTTCAGTGAGGTTGCATTAAATTGATCAAAAGTGACAGTAATTACTTTTAGACTGCTAAAAGGCTTTCCGTTTCAAATAAATGCTGTTCTTTTGAACTTTTATCATGTGAAAGGATCGTGTGACACTGAAGACTGGAGTAATGAGGCTGAAAATTCAGCTTTGATCACAGGAATAAATTACAATTTTAACATATATTAGAAAACGCTTTTTAAATTGTAATAATATATTTCACAATATTACTGATTTTACTGTATTTTTGATCAAATAAATGCAGCTTTGGTTAGAAGACGGGACTTCTTTCAAAAACTTTTTTAAAAATCTTACCAACCCCATATTTTTGTAGGTAAGCTCTATATATATATATATATATATATATATATATATATATATATATATATATATATATATATATATATATATATATATATATATATATATATATATATATATATATATATATAAAAATGCAAATCACCAACTAAAATGTTTTAATTTTTACTTACTGTATTGACAGCTTCTCATCTGCGTCAGCGATAAACATACTGCCCACCTGCAGACCAAAGCATTATTACGATAAATATGTAGCTGCAAAGTCACTTTCATTGTACCGAAAAAAGCAGCGTGAACATTCTGCTAAATTTCTCCTTTTGTGTTCCACAGAAACAAAAAAGTGAAACAGCTTGGAAAGACATGTAGGGCCCTATGATTTCCGTGATGTGGAAAACGCGGACGAAATTGCGGAATCTAGTCATAAAAACGGAATTTACTGTATAACGCAGAATTTGGCAATTTTTGGATGTAAACATGAAAAGTAGGTCAGTACACTTAGATCAAAACTCTGTATGGACTAGTGTCTGTTAATATTAAAGTGCCCTTATTATGCCATTTTTAAGGTTGCTAATATTGTCTTGTGAGTCTCCTAAAACAGATGCATGGTCAAAAAACACTTTAGTTTTCTCAAAAAATAGATTTAATTTTACCTAATTTCTAAATGATTCATAAACGACTCGTGCGAAGCAGTTCGAAGAATCAGTCTCTCTAAACCCCTCCTTTCTGTGAGCCCTCACTGCTCTGATTGGTCAGATGGCGCAGTCCTTTGTGATTGGTCTACCGCGTACAGCGCGAACGACAGCCCATGGGCGGAGATTATGCAAATGTCTTACTTCGTGACGTACAGCAGTAACAGAATAAGATTCGAATTCCTGACGACTCGTTTAGGTGATTGTGAGCTGACTCTTTTTTTTTTTGATAGACAATAACTTTATTTATCGTGCACTGTCGGCTTCATAACTTTACAGATAGTTTGTGTTCACATCAGGGCTCTGAACCGGTTCAAGGAGCTAAAACGAAAAGCGGAAACGAACGAAATTTTGACTGGAACAGAACCGAAAACAGAAACGAAATCAAATTTTATAGTCCGAACAGAATCGAAAATTTGAAATGGCTATTAACCAGTTAATATCGTTATTTTATCATTCCACATAATATTTGAAATTTGCTGTCAACCAATCAGGAATTAAAATAGTATGACGCTCAAATGTGGCACTGATGCGTCCAGCGAGTGAAATGTCCGCGCACTCAGTTGTGAACTCGCTACATTTAGGCAAAGACAAAAAAAAAAAAAAAAACGTTATTAACCGTTATTTTTTGTACTCAAACCGGTTCCGGAACAGTAATAATACAGTGGAACGCAGGAACCGAAACGTTAAAATATCGATTCTGCTCGGAGTGAACCAATTTACTTGGTTTTTTTTGGTTTTCAAGCCCTGGTTCACATACAGCTATATGACACACTGCATGAAAGGTAATATTCGAAAAGGCATAATATGGGCACTTTAAGCCACAAAAATACTATTTAAACATGAATCCTGCATCTTCTGCATGTCTCTGTATGAATGAATTCTGCAGATGCGATTTTGTTTACTGAACACATACTTGAAGCGTGTGACGCTCGCTTTGTTTTCAGCCTCTGCTGCCTCACTATACGAGTACATAAACATGATCTCTAGAGCTGCTCTGAGAGTCACTTCATGAGCATTTTTCTTCAAAGCAACCCGTCAAAATAAAAGTCTGGTTTAACTTGAAGAAATTGCAACAGAAATATTTTACTTAAAATGTAATGATAGTACTACTACTACTAATAAAATTTATTAAAACATTATTTTTAAAGGAATATTTACCATAAAAAGTATTTACCTGAATTTTTTTAGCAGAAAAATGTAAATACACAGCAGTATTTCTTAAAAAAAAAAGAAAAAAGAAAATAATAAAAATAAATATAAAATCAATTAATTAATGCTTTTGATTATTGATATTTAATGAAACCATTAAAATGGAATTCAGATAATGAATGGGAAACTAAATTTGGTTAAAACTAAATAAATAAATAATCCTGAATTTGAAATTTTATAGGGCCTTAATTTTATTTTTGTTAAACTTAAATTGCTGCTTAATATTGTAAATTTCATTATTTCGATTAATTAGACATGCTTTTTGATGAATAAAATACAATTTAACCATTAAAACAGAGTCCAGAAAAATTGAAATGGAAAAAAAAATTAAATAAAAAAAATAAATAAACGGAATCCAGAAAAATTGAAATGGAAAAAACGAATTTGGAAAAAAATAAAATGCAATTTGAGAAAAAATAAAAATAGGGAAAGACATGTAGGGCCCTATGATTTCCGCGATGTGGAAAACGCGGAATCTAGTCATAAAAAACGAATTTACTGTATAACGCAGATTTTGGCCATTTTTGGATGGAAACATGAAAAGTAGGTCAGTACATAGACATGAATAAATGATAAGAGTTTTATACCATGCTGGTAAGGGTGGAGAAAAAGCCTCCCTGGTTTTCTTCTTCTTTGTCTTTATACTGTCTGTGGAAACCAGATGGATCACATTAAATCTTTCACACAGCTTTCTTAAAAACAAAACAACAAAGATCGCATGTTACCTATTGTACTCTGCAAGTGCGTGGTGGATGACCATTCCCATGCCCTGTGAAAAGATCGATTTTATTAGACCAACGCGTGACAATGAATGAAAAACATATTGATTTTCAAGAATCTCACTAACTACTCACATCCAGGGTCGGCTCGTCGTCCACTATTGACAGCTTCACAATATAAGGATTCACAGACTGCAATTAAAGGAGGAAACAATCAATCTCACAGACAATGCTTCATGACTAGAACTGCTAGAACAATAGATTGTATTAGTACAAACATCACTGTGCATTTACCTCATACTTCCTGTAGTTGACCAGCAGAGCTAAAAGTACCACAGCATCATATCCGTGCTGCGCTCGACTGGAAACGTCAGACAGAATCTGGACAAAAAGAGGATAAAATTATAATGCACAGATAAAATCAAAAAATTACACTACACATAATTCACCCAATCACAGTTTTACCTGAAGAATGGCCTCAAATATACTGTTGATCATCACATACTCCAGTATGGTGTTCTGACTAATATTATCGGTCACCTGGAAGAAAAAAAACACACACATTATAACCACGTCAGAAAGCATAGTGTCATTTGAACACATACATTTTTAAAGGAATAGTTCAACCAAAAATTAAAGTTTGCTGAAAATTTCCTCACAAGGGACATTAATCGCGATTAACTGCATTCAAAATAAAAATTTCTGTTTACATACTATATGTGTGTACTGTGTATATTTATTATGTATATATGAATACACACATACAAATGTTAGATTTGTATATAAAATACTAATATTTACATATAAATTATATTCAATTATTTTTTTTTTTTTTTTAAATACACACATATGCAGCTCTAGTCCTCACCCTCAGGCTTCATCCAAGATGTAGAGGAGTTTGTTTCTTCATCAGATTTGGAGAAATACAGCATTGCATCAGTGTCTCAGCAATGGATGCTCTGCAGTGAATGGGTGCCGTCAGAATGAGAGTCCAAACAGCTGATAAAAACATCACAATAATCCACATCACTCCAGTCCATCAGTTAATGTCTTGTGAAGACAAAAGCTGCATGCTTGTAGGAAACAAATCTATTATTACATTCAAACCATTGCTTCTAACTAAAATATGAGTCTATAATCCATAATATTGTTTCCTCCAGCGAAAAAGTCCATTTTCTGTTATCTCTCACATCAAAATCAACCAATATATTTGTTTAGAACCGTTTTGGACTGTAAACGGTGTTTGATCTGCAGATTTAGACCAGATGACTTTTTCACTGGAGGAAGTGTTATTATGGATAGAGGACTCGTATTTTAGCCAGAAACAAAGGTTTGAAGCTAAAAACGAAGTCTTAACGATGGATTTATTTTTTACAAACACAGTTTTTGGCTTCTCAAGACATTAACTGATGGACTGGAGTGGTGTGGATTAATGTGATGTAATGTAATCAGCTGTTTGGACTCTCATTCTGACGGCACCCATTCACATTCATTGGTGAGACAGTGATGTAATGCTACATTTCTCCAAATCTGATGAAGAAACAAACTCCTCTACAGCTTCAATTTTCATTTTTGCGTGAACTATTCCTTTAAGTTCTGTTGCTATAATTTTGAAATCGTTCATATTTTAACGTCTGTTTTTGGTGCAGTGACACCAAGACTTGACTTCCATCGTAAATGGACTGATTTTTGCTTGCTTTTACAAACTGAGTGAGCAGAAGAATGAATGCACTGATCTTACAGTGACCAGACACAGCAGTAGCTTCAGACATAAACTCTTCAGACTCTCCGACCCGTCACCGCACAGCAGACTGTCCAGGCTCTCCATTAGCTCCTGTGTGCACAATTACATTACAGCTCAAATCAGCATTCAATAGAAACGTCCAGATCATGTGTTAGCAGGACAGACGACTGACCTTCATTCGGAGCTCAGCTTTGTCGAAGCCCATCAGCATGTTGATGATGTCAAAGCCCGTGGCGGATTTGTTCTTCTGGTGAACTCCTCTAAAGAGCGCACAAAGGGTCTACAGAGACAGACAGGAGGAGACTGGTGTGCTTTTCATGTCTTTGTCATGTTCATTCAGATCTATAGGTCGAAAGCAACTGTTACATTTTCTGAATGCCAACCAGGAACTGAATGAAGGGTGTGTCTGCAAACACAAAAGCTGACTTCACAACTTCAGTTTTATGTTCGCTGGGGTATATTTGTAGCAATAGCCAAAAATACATTGTATGGGTCAAAATTATCCATTTTTCTTTTATGCCAAAAATCATTAGGATATTAAGTAAAGATCATGTTCCATGAAGATATTTTTTAAATTTCTTACCGTAAATAAAATTGTTTAGTAATATGCATAGCTAAGAACTTCATTTGTACAAATTTAAAGGTGATTTTCTCAATATTTAGATTTTTTTGCTCCCTCAGATTCCAGATTTTCAAATAGTTGTATCTCAGCCAAATATTGTCCGATCCGAACAAACCATACATCAATGGAAAGCTTATTTATTCAACTTTCAGATACATCTCAATTTTGAAAAATTGACACTTAAGACTGGTTGTGTGGTCCAGGGTCACATATATATGTTATATATATTTATTTATATGTATATGTGTATATATACATATATTTGTGTGTGTGTGTGTGTGTATGTATATATATATATATATATATATATATATATATATATAAGATTTTTTGTAATGTTTTTGAAAGAAAGAAGTCACTTCTGCCTACCAAGGCTGAATTTATTTGATCAAAAATACAGTAAAAACAGTAATATTGTAAGGTATTACATTTTAAATTAACTGTTTTCAGTATGTGAATATACTGTGAAATGTACTTTATTGCGTTGATCAAAACTGTATTTTCAGCATCATTACTCCAGTCTTCAGTGTCACATGATCCTTCAGAAATCAGTCTGATATGCTGATTTGTTGTACAAGAAACATTTCTGATTATTATCAAACAGACCTTCTGTAACATTATAAACGTCTTTACTGTCACTTTTGATCAATTAATGTGTCCTTGCTAAATAAATAGTAGCAATTTCTTTAAAAAAAAAAAGCTTACCGGCTTAAATTTTTGAATGTTAATCTATTTTTACACTATTATTATATTTTGTAATTTTATGACAACTAAGTACATTTTACCCCATAATTATCATTACTGTAAAATAAAACTTTTGGGTTGTAATTTCATGATTATCAATGGTTAACCTTATTAGATTCTTACATTTTCAATACTCTAAATAACACACACACACAACCATTAAAAAAATTAAGTATAAGTAGTTCTACCATCACGTATAAATACTTTGCCATTTAAAAAGTACATAATTATTTTTTTTCAAATTGCAGTGACGAAAATAATATGTTTTTACAAAAATGTTTGCAATTGACATAAAACTAATATAAATACAAAATGTTTTAACGATTCATTTTCTTTATATTACGTCTGCTGCAAAAGAAAAATCTGTGAAACACTACCCAGACACTGATTATTTGAAGCATGACTTGACTGTCAGTATTATGAAGATGTTCCTCAGTAATGCAGCAAGCATGGTTTTACCTGAAGCGCATTGACTACTTTGATCTGGTGCTCTTCACCCAGAGCTTGAACGCAGTGATGGAACAAACTGTTGATGTTGTCTTTGATTTTCATGACTTCATCCCCGTCCAGAGACTCCAGCTTCCCCTCCAGATACTCCAGATTGACCTGCTCAGAGCACACAGATCAACAATAGTCCACGCATCCATAAAACAGCTCCACGGAAATGTGTATCTGCCACGGACCTTCATCAGAAACAGCTCGTCCCAGAAGCGAGGATTGTTCTTAGTAGGGTCTTCCTTCTGATGGGAAAGAGCAAAAACAGTGTTTACACTCTATATCTGCACCAACATTACATCTAAAAACATTTCCATTAAAATAAATGACATTAATCAACATTATTATGGACTCATTGCATTTTGTTGCTTTGCAGTTGTCCAGTCATGTCACTGAATAACATGAACAAAACACATCTATCTGTGTATATATGTATAAATAAATATATATATATATATATATATATATATATATATATATATATATATATATATATATATTCATCACATGATTCTGTGTCACATGATTCTGATATATATATATATATATATATATATATATATATATATATATATATATATATATATATATATATATATATATTTATTTAAAAAATATATTTATTTAGTAAGATTTTAATGTTTTTGAAAGAATTCTCTTCTGCTCACCAAGCCTACATTTATTTGATCCAAAAGCAGTAATATTGTGAAATATTTTTGCTATTTAAAATAACTGGTTTCTATTTGAATATATTCTTAAATATATTATTTATTCCTGTGATCAAAGCTGTAATTTCAGCATCATTACTCCAGTCTTCAGTGTCACATGATCCCTTCAGAAATCATAATAATATGCTGATTTGCTGCTCAAGAAACATTTGATTATTATTATTATCAATATTTAAAACATACATTTCAGTACATTTTTTTCAGAATTCTTTGATCAATAGAAAGATCAGCATTTATCTCAAATAAAAAGGCTTATTTAGCATTATACACTAAAGCAATCAAAAGCTTGAAATCAGTATTTTTTATTTATTTATTTTTTGGGGGGGAAAGAAATTATAGGAATGAATACTTTTATTTAGCTTTATATTGATGATAAAGACATTTATAATGTTACAAAAGATTTCTATTTCAGATAAATGCTGTTCTTCTGAACTTTCTATTCATCAAAGAAACCTGAACAAAAAAAATCTACTCAGCTGTTTTCAACATAATAATAATAAGTGTTTTTGAGCAGCATATAAGAATGATTTCTGAAGGATCATGTGACACTGAAGACTGGAGTAATGATGCTGAAAATACAGCTTTTCATCACAGAAATAAATTACAGTTTAACACATATTCACATAGAAAGCAGTTATTTTAAATAGTAAAAATATTTCACTGTTTTTACTGTACTTTAGATCAAATAAACGCAGGCTTGGTGATATAAAACAGGAAAAATATTGACTTACTGCGAATATATCATCGTACATCAGCACCACCTTCTCCTTCAGAGGCTTCTTCGAAGAGGATGTTCTCCTCAGAAGACCTGCTTTCTTCTCAGTCTGAGCCATGGCTTACAAACGCGACTACAAACACACATTAACACGACAATAACGCTTACAAATCTCTCCTAGCAGTACATTCAGACAGACAGTCAGGTTCCGAGACTCAGCTCGTGTTCTCGTGCATGTGTTTTGACAGCTTAGCTTTAGCATGTAGCTTCCTAACATTATATACCGTAAAGAAACACGGGCCGATTAGTATCACCTCCAAATCAAAACAAATCATATTTTAACACAGTCTCTATTTGAGTCAGTCATGCTAACTGTTCAAAGCTAAACTGTTTGGCATCCTTTCCTTGCATTTACAACAAAATAAATATATTATGCATTCCAGCGGTTACTTTTAACAGTCAGGCAAGGATTTTAAGTAGGAATCTATCAGTTTGAATAGATAAGTTCAATGATATGTTCATACCCGGGTAAATGAATCACTGTATTTTTTCCATTACTCTTCAAGCTAAACAGATGGATTTCGCCCGACTGACTTCCGGTGGGAGCGGAAACCCCGCCCATGTGCTTACATCACGTCCGCTAGCCATGCTGAATAGACACGTATAGACAAAACCTTTTCATATAATATGCTCATAATAATAAGAGCATCTCTGCACATGCCGTACTGATATGATTTGAGCTTGTCAAATTATTTATTTTATTAATAGTTTATAGTGCAAATTTAGATGGATCATTTGATAATTTTATTATTGTTCAAAATACAGGTATGTTGATATATGTATTATATAATCACCTAATATATAACAGTTCATAGAGACAACATTTGAAACAAAAATCACTTCTTTATGTAAGCATTATATATAGACATATTTATATGTAATATAGACATATTTAGATATGAATTTGAAATGGATTTTATTATTTATTTTAGTAATTATAAATGTTATTAATTTTTTAAAATAACTTTCTTAGATAGTTCTACATTGAATTTTATATTTAAGAGATTTTTATGATACAGATAAATGACCATATAATATAATAATACAATTCTTGATTATCGTTAAGACATTTTTTATTTTTTCAAATTAATTTTAGATTTTATTAAAAATATAAAAAGCTGCTTTATTTAAAAAAACCTTTGGGGGTGTGTGTGTGGGGGGGGGGGGGGGGGGGGGTTCCCGTTTTTTCCAGACATAAAAATAAAGGGGTATTGTATGATTATTCCTTAAAGATAAGGTTTTAATAGTTTTACTAGTAGTAGCCTATTTCTGCCCAATGTCTTCAAGTAAAACTGAACTTTTATTTTGACAGGTTGCCATGAATATATGGTATGAGGATAGTTTTTCTCAAATGAAACGCTCATGAAGGGACTCTCAGAGCAGTTCGGAGATGTTGTTCATGTATTTATGTCCTCATTTAGTGAGACGACAGACGTTGCGGTGATATTATAATATCACCGCAAGCGTCGCGAGCTTCTGTATGAGTAAACAAACCCGCGCGTCTGCGCCATACATGAACACAGAGATACGCAGAAGTCATATTTAAATAGACGTTTTGCGCCTTAATATTTACAAATAGGAGTGGGAGTGTGCTCACTTCTGTGTGCGCTTACGTTTGTTTGTTTGTGTTTGTTTGTTTGTGTGTGTGTGTGTGTGTGTGTGTGTGTGTGTGTGTGTGTGTGTGTGTGTGTACCTACTTAACCATATTTTGGGGACAAATTTGTACCCAAAAGTGAGCTAAACCTGACAAAATATACAAAAACCTCCCTTTGGAGACGTCCTCATTTGTAAAACTGGTTTAAAAATAAAGTAAGCAAAGGTTTTTTGAAATTGTAAAAATGCAGAAAGTGTCCTGTAAGGGGTAGGTTTAGGTGTAGGGTTGGTGTAGGACAATAGAAAATACGGTTTGTACAGTATAAAAACCATTACGCCTATGGAATGTCCCCATTTAGATAGCTAAGTAAACATGTGTGTGTGTGTGTGTGTGTGTGTGTGTGTGTGTGTGTGTGTGTGTGTGAACCGGGGCAGAACTCCGCCGTGTGCGCGATACAGAGAGCGCGACCATGTATCGTAGAGACAGAAATGGCAGGCCGTCGTGTAAATAAGATAAATAACATAACAAGGCTAATTAGTTTGTTTAATAAATAATGGTAGGGGAAACACTGTAAGTGATAAAAAAAATAAAATAAATAAAAGCGCGGCAAGACTCAGCAAAAAGGTGCGTTTGAGAACAACGTGCGGGCCGCACTAACACCAAACTTTGATGTCAAGTTGGGGGGCCACAAAATATCATCCCACAGGCCTCAATTGGCCCCCGGGCCGCGAGTTTGAGACCCCTGATGTAGATGATAGCGCTGGAAAATAACTGTCCCCAACTAAGCAAGCCGGAGGAACCAAAAGTCCATCGGTGACAGAATGGAGAAATAAACCTTGGGAGAAACCAGGCTCAGTCGGGGGGCCAGTCCTCCTCTGACCAGACGAACCAGCAGTTCAATTCCAACCGCAGCAATGTCAGATTGTGCAGAGGACTCATCTGGTTCCTGTGGTCTTGTCCCGATGGCCGTCTAGGAGACAGGGTCTTCACTGGGGATCTGTCTCTGAGGCTCATCTAGATGTCCTGACCTCCACTGACGTTCAGGGCTGTAGAGGTCGTCTCTAGGTGCTGATCCACCATCTTATCTGGATACGTACCATCTGGGCTGGATAAGGACTGGATCTGGTGGCAACGGTGATCTCGGAATAAGAAAGAAACAGACTAATATTTGCGTAGATGTCATTCTTCTAATGATGTAACAAGTACATTGTGTGTTATGGGAAGTGTTCCCGGTTCCAGTTGATCTAATTAATACAGCCTAACAATCCTTTAACGGATTTGAATATTAGGAGCGTATTAGTGTGTTATGTGTAAGCCAGGTTAAAGAGATGGGTCTTTAATCTAGATTTAAACTGACAGAGTGTGTCTGCCTCCCGAACAGAGTTTGGGTGCTAAATAGGAAAAGGATCTGCCGCTTGCAGTCGATTTTGATATTCTAGGTATTATCAAACGGCCGGAGTTTTGAGAACGCAGCGGACGTGGAGGACTATAATGCGATAAGAGCTCGCTCAAGTACTGAGGAGCTAAACCATTCAGGGCTTTATAAGTAATTAACAAGATTTTAAAATCTATCCGATGTTTGATAGGGAGCCAGTGCAGTGTTGACAGAACCGGGCTAATATGGTCATATTTCCTGGTTCTAGTAAGGACTCTAGCTGCTGCATTTTGGACCATCTGGAGTTTGTTTGTTAAGCATGCAGAACAACCACCCAATAAAGGATTACAATAATCTAACCTTGAGGTCGTAAACGCATGAACTAACATTTCTGCATTTGACTTTGAGAGCATAGGTCGCAATTTAGATATGTTTTTGAGATGGAAAAACGCAATTTTACAGATGCTAGAAACATGGCTTTCAAATGAAAGATTGCTATCGAACAGCACACCTAGGTTCCTGACTGATGAAGAAGAATTGACAGAGCAGCCATCAAGTGTTAGATAATGTTCTAGGTTATTACATGTGGGGTTTTTAGGTCCGATAACTAACACCTCTGTTTTTTCAGAATTTAGCAGTAAAAAATTACTCGTCCTCCAGTATTTTGTATCGACTATGCATTCCGTTAGTTTCTCAATTTGGTGTGTTTCACCGGGCCGCAAAGAAATATAGAGCTGAGTATCATCAGCATAACAGTGAAAGCTAACACCGTGTTTCCTGATGATATTTCCCAAGGGTGACATGTTAAGTGTAAAAAGTAAAAAGTAATAATACTGAGCCTTGAGGTACTCCATACTGCACTTGTGATCGATATGATACCTCATATATATATATATATATATATATATATATATGTATATATATGTGTGTGTGTGTGTGTGTGTGTGTGTGTATATTTTGATTATTGGCAAGACATTCCTCTAACCTTCATAGACAGACCTTTTTTATTCATTTTAATTTTAGAACTGTTAAGAAAAAATGAAATCACCGTTTTAAATTACATATGTTTTAGTTAGTATATTTGTATGATACATATTAATAATCTTAACAATTATAATATGGTTTTTGATTATTGGTAATAAAAAGACTCTTCCCTTCATAATCAGACTGTTATGTTTTTAAATTAATTTCAGATTTGACTAAAAATTTAAGAAAATGTGTGTCTTATAAAAACTGTTAAGAAATAAAACAAGTTTATATATATATATATATATATATATATATATATATATATATATATATATATATATATATATATATATATATATATATATAATTATATATATTATATACATTGTACATTTAATTTATTTTATGATACATGATCATATTTTATGATAAATTATCATAATATATAAGATAATATAATTATTATTGACCGGTAAGACGTTGGTCTTTACTTCATAGAATTCTTTTTTGTTTTTTTAATTATTATTAATTAATTTTCAATTTTACTGAAAATATTAAATGGGTGTTTTAAAAAAACAAATTAAGAAACAAAATGAAACCAAGTTGTTTCGTTTTATGTATAAAATTTTATATTTAATTAATAATATAATAATTAATTCATAGATTTTTATGATAAATACAAATGATCATAGTATTAGATATCAGAATTCTTAATATAATTGAAAATTATAAAAAAATTAAATTCAATCAACAGTTGATCATAGTATTTAAGATCATAATTCTTAATGTAAATGAGAAAAATAAAATTCAATCAACAGTTATTTTATATATTAAATGATACATCTACAATAGATAATGTTCATAGTATATTTAAGATCTTAAATTAATTCTTAATTATTGATAAGACTTTTCTTCATAGAGCTCATGTCATCAAGTAAATGTGTTGTAGGTCTAAATGTTAAGCAGTAGGTGGAGCCACATTCACTGCCTTTATATTCCAGCAAGAATGTTGCAGTGAGAAAAAACATAATTTGAAAAGGCTTGAGAGAAAAACCTGCCTCTTATAAGAACATGATCGCAGGCACCTCATGTGTGAGAGACTCCAGTGCTCCTCAAGCTACAGTGGAATAAATCACACAGGGTAAGATCTCCACTCACTTCACACACACAATCAGGACTTTGGGGAAGAGGGGGACAATGCTGTTTGATAAGGTATATTGTCTATGCAGTTTTGGCATTGCATTATAAATTCTATACTGTGTTAATGATTTCTACATCATTTTGATTGATAACTACAGCATAGTAACAGTTTTCTGAATGTGCAACTCAGAAACTGCAAGTTGTAGTGCTTCATGTTGAACAACTGTACTTTGTTTTACATATACATGAAGAATGATTTATCTGGCTATACTGCATAAACATTTC